>LTAE01000062.1:12277-101093 GCA_001647135.1 Pontederia paniculata
TTGACTTCTAGTATCAGATTTAAATAAATAGCAATATAAACAAAAAACTGCAGCTTTCATAATGCTATATTCCAATCAATTGGAATATTGTGTGTACCAATCAGGATTGAATTGACGTAATTTGTCTTCCATTTCGGTTTGAGAAAAACTATGATTTCGAGGTTGAAATTGTCCTTTAAGTAAGTACATTCTTCTAATCTCATCTTGATCTTAGGATGATAACTTGAATTTTTTTCTTCCTTTCATTTTTTTCATCATGAACTATATTTTCGGAAGTAGATGATATTTTTTTAAAATATTTTTCCAATGACATAGTTAACTGCAAAAAATATTATATTAAATTTTAGTTGAACAAATAGATTTAAACAATTACAAAACATAATAAGAGAAAGAAATATGTTATTATGCATAAAGTTGATATCTTAACAAAATAAAAATAAAAATTAGTAACTTAGTATATGCATAATAGTACCAATGATTAGTTGTTCAAAAGCTAAAAATGACATAAGAATGATGTCTATGATAAACGATGAAAAAATACAAACAAATATATTTGTTATAGAAAATTATGATGAAAGTAAATAAACTAAAAATAAAAAATAACAATAAAAATTGCATACCTAAAAAGTTAAGAAATATGAATAAAATCTGAGATTTTTCTTTTGAATAATTAATGGATTATAAAGCGAGATAAGTAATTTGTATTTATAAAAAAATATAATAGTTTAGTATTCAAGCAAGTATATTTGTTATAGAAAATTATGATGAAAGTAAATAAATTAAATATAAAAAAATAATATATAAAAATTCAATACCTGAAAAACTAAGAAATATGAATAAATTTTGAAATTTCTTATTTTTAATTAATTATGAAGTGAGATAAGTAAATTATATTTATAGAGAATTAGAATAATTTAGTATTGAATTATCTTAGAGTTATAATTGGACTAATAGTTGAATTCAATTGGACTATTACTGTTACTTGGGCTCGAATTTAGGTTTTTAATTGGATAGTTGGAGTCAATTAGAATAAGAATATAAATGGGCTCTAATTTGGACTTTTAATTGGACAGCAGAAAAAAAATACTACAGCAAAAAAAAGGAAAAATTGCGTGCACAAGGAGTCGATACCAGGTGGGTTACTCTAATTGTAAGAAAGCAGCAACAACCAACTCGGCAATATGTGGATGGTGCCACAAACTACTACATATATATAATATTTGAAATCTTCAGTGCCTGCACGTGCAGGCGGAGGAAGGCACGTGCCTCCGCCCTTGATATAGGAGTTAACGATGGTGTACCCGGGGTATATATACCCTGTTTAACAAATCGTTCGATATAAAATCTACGATAGATCTTATTTAAAATTTTTATTTTTTATTTATTTTTTCAATCATAGATCTCAGATCTAACGATTTGTTAGACATGACACATGGTGTACTCGGGTACATCATCATTAAATTCATATATATATATATATATATAGATATATATATCCACAAATGTACAAGGTTCCATTCTAATTAATTTAACTTGCAAATTATATGATATCTAATTATTCGAGTGAGCAACGAAGTGCATCATATATACAATTCACAATCGTACGCGTTTTGAACACTTTGGGCCTGCCATTAACATTTAGGACCATGGGCCTTGATTATGCAGACCCTACTCTGTTGTTCTATTCAATACAGCATTTTTTTGGGTGTGTGTTCTGTTGCAAATACATTATCCAAGAAAATTAATTTCCATTTTTTTTATCTGTATAAACAAAAGAAGTACTAAAAATATAAATTAATTATGTAAAAATTTCATATCTGAAACGGCTAAAATAAATCTATAAATATTTATTCTGAAATAAAATCAAATATCATTATCATTTTGTATTAAAAATATATTTTAACATTAAAACAATATAACGTATGCATGCAGATTTTATTTGTGATATGTTCTATCTGACAGCTAATCAATTCATTAATCAGAAAATAATGTACAATCTTTGCCGGTGGGGAGGTATTCATCAAGTCATTAATTAGCTAATAACATGCACACTTCTCGTTGTGGCCTTGTGGAGTTGTGGGGTTGTGTGGGTTCATGAATCATGACTTGTGCAAAAACGTACCCGTTGAGAAGGAAAGAAAAGGGATGTAACCTACCAAACAAGAACGCCAATAACGTACAAGGGGACTGCCCTATTAAAAATAAATAATTCTTAATTATATATATAAATTATTTAATATTAAAAAAGTATAGGATGGACCTTGAGACACATTTTTTAGATGACGTGCGACAATAACGGAATCAGAATAAAGAAGTGAAAGGAGTCGACCTACTGAAAATTAAGTAATCATTTTAAAATTATTAATATATAAAATATTTAAGATTAGAAATTTTAGGAGGGTTTTGACCCCCATGTTAGTTCGACTACAACAATAAAAACATTTAATAATTTTTAATAATAAATTCAACACCAAAAAGTTCAAACCATCCGAAAAATAAATCAACTCACTATGATTTAAAATAATATTTAACGATTTGATTATGTTAACTCATTAAATATTTTTTTTGATAAACTACTTTTTTTATTAGTGATTAGTGATTAATTAAAGATTTATAGTAGGCTAATTAAAAAAAAATAGGGTATAAAATTTAGAGATTCAGATTTTCTTTTAAATTTAGCTTTCCAATTATAATATTTTTTCCTTATTTTTTTGTTAGAAAAATCTCAGTTAAATAGTGTGAACATAAAAAAAATTAAGTTTGTTGATTTTATGTATGAATATAAAAAAATGTAATTGAAAATAAATTATTATAACATCGCAATAAAATAATAAATACATATTATATTAAAAATTAAATAATTTATTATTTTGTGTTTATCTATGTCATTTTATATTCATAAATTAATTCAATCACTAAATTTATCAAAATCTTATTTAGTCTAACCTCTAAATATTAATCATTATCCACTAATCATTATTTATTATTTATATCACTATTCATTAATTAATCAATATCCACTAATTAAAGTACAGACAATTTAAATAAGTAATAAATTAGAAAATATATTATACAAAATTTAGTAAATACCATATTTATACACCATGATCATAATTTAAAATTAAAGAAAAAATAATTTGCCATGTAGCTTAAAAAATGTGCTTGTAGTATTACAAAGTATTTTAAATCTTGAAGTAATAAAAAATTACCTTTCATTTTCTTTTTAATCCTAAAATCTGACACGGTGTCAGGTGTCTTTGTGTTCACTCATCAACACGAGCCCCGAACCGCGTCAAAAATCGTGCCAACTGCCACGTGCCACACGTGTCACAAAGCTTCCGCCACCTCTCCTTTTCCCCATGCCGCCCCCGCGATATATTCCCATATCACAGGGTCCCGATATATATCGGCTTCCACGTTACCGTGATTCCAAAGGAGACATGTCAATCTCACGCGAACCAATCACGGCCGTTAAGAATTTATCGGACGGATGGGGAAAAAAATGAAAAGACTAATTGCCAGCTCTGTGACATTTATGCCCCTCTTTATTTTTCGCCTCCAGCAGTAATTTCCATTAATTTGCATTGCAACGTTCCATCTCCATTCCTTAAATAACAGCGGAAAACAGAGAGAGAGAGAGAAGAGAGAGAGAGAGAGAGAGAGAGGACAGAGAGAGTTGCAATCGTAGACGTAACAAGCAGAGATCGAAATCGAAGTGTTTCTATGGTAATCATCGAGATGTCATGAGGAGTTCGGGTGCAATTTGATGTTTGACAGTTGCTGTTCGAGGTGGTGCAGAAGTACAGGATTCTTTTCTTGTTTGTCTCAGATTTGTTTCTTGTGATATTTTCTTATCACAGAGAGAGAGAGAGAGAGAGAGAGAGAGAGAGAGAATTTTTTTTTTTTTTTTTTTTTTTGAGTTCTCTCCACAAGGAGAAATTGTTCTTATGCCTCTGAACAGTGAAATGGGTCGTCGTCATATGTCTGAAGTTGATGTTATATGCAGATGTCTGATATGAATGTTCTTCTCATCGACGTATTATAATCCAGAACTAACGCCTGATTTTTCTGGATTTGTTATTCTTTTCCAGGAATATGTTTACAATCGTTTGCAATTCAGGTATTAATTCTTCTTCACATGATCTTTATCTTATTCCATTACAGTGACTTCTTTGCTTGAATTTTCTGTAATCTCATTGGGGGCGTTACCTTTGCAGCTACGGTTGGTACTTCACATTTGTGCAAGGATTCGTGTATCTCGCGCTCATACGCCTGCAAGGTTTCACGACGAAGCAGATGGTGAATCCATGGAGGACGTACTGGAAGTTGTCAATGGTGCTTATGGGATCTCATGGACTGACGAAGGGATCGCTGGCCTTCTTAAATTACCCTGCCCAGTTGATGTTTAAGTCCACCAAGGTTTGGCATTGCGTGCACTTCTAATCTTCTACCTAAAGCTTATATCTTAAACAAATGATTAGCTTGCTCACGTTCTCTGATCAGAACTTGTGGATTTCCGGAAGAACTGTTTGCTGCAGTGTCCTTTTATGGTTTCAAAAGTTTTATTTTAAGACTTCTGTGGTTAGAGTCAACTGGTCGAGATGCTTATCTATTGCTTAAACATATTGCCAAAGGTTGTATTTTGCAGCTTAAACATCTCAAGGTCTGACATCAAACTGAAAAGTTAGCAGTTCAAAACATTGGACATGAAACAATTTCTGAATTAATAAGTAAATGTTCTAGTATATTTGATGGGATCAATCCATATTTGTTAGATTTTGTATAAACAATAACAAGTACCTTTAAACACAGGGAAGGACACATTTATTCTTAAATTTATTTTGGTTTCACAACAGTTAAGAATATAAATATAAATATTTTGCTCTTTTGATCGGGTTAAACTTTTAGAATTGTTGATAACCCATCAAATTTAACATTGATATTAGAGCAAGAAGTCCCGAGTTTAAATCTCGACAAAGTTCGTATTAAAAATTAATTTCTTCTTTTAGTATTTCATGTGTTGGATTTTGAACTAGATCAAAGTTGTCACCAAACACACTTGAATGAAGTGTCAAGAATATATTTATAAATATAAATATTACTTTTCCTATCGACTTAAGCTTTTAGAATCATTGATAATATATTTAATTTAACATGTAGTCCATTATTGTTGTAAGTTCTTTTTACCCCTTCTACTCAAACAGAACATTTATCTTATTCGTTCATGAATTAGTAAAATTTTGACTGTAACACTGTTTTCTTTGTGTCAAAGGTGGCTTTAGATTGTTTGAGATCGAGCAGCAATTCAAATATCTCTCAGTTGTATTGATCTAGATTTTTTTCTGGTGCAATTCAGGTTTTGCCTGTGATGATAATGGGAGCATTCATTCCAGGTCTTCGACGCAAGTATCCACCACAGGAGTATGTCTCTGCGGTGATGCTAGTTGTCGGACTTATTCTTTTCACCTTGGCAGATGCCCATTCATCTCCAAATTTCAGCATGATAGGGGTGATCATGGTGTCCGGTGCCCTTATCATGGACGCGTTTCTCGGCAACTTTCAGGAGGCCATATTTACCATGAATCCTGAAACCACACAGGTACTTCAAATTTATACGCATCCTATTTAGACTTTCTTTTATCTAAGTTAGAATTGTTGGCATGGTCAGAATGTGTTAACTATGCCATTTGTTTCCATCCTCCACGCACCGAATTTGCAGAACTAAATGTATCATTCATGTTCTAGATGGAGATGCTCTTCTGCTCTACGATTGTGGGATTACCCTTCTTGATTCTGCCCATGCTTTTTACAGGGGAACTGTTCAGAGCCTGGAACTCCTGCAAGGAGGTGAGCATTTTGTTTTCTTGGTCCAATATGCATTGAATTGTGTAAATTCCTACCATGGTAAAATGAAACATAAACTGTTAGTCTTCAGATGGAGCGCTAGTAGGCGATGTCAAATTAACTATGTTATTGCGATTTTATAGTGATGCTTTTGCACCAATAACATCAAGTATCCATATAAACTTCTATGCCCTTTGTGTGCTCTTGTCCTATAAATGTCTATTGACTTTTGTCATTATTGTATGTATTCAAAATGCAGCACTTGTATGTTTACATCGTGCTAGTGTTCGAAGCAATGGCCACGTTCGTCGGCCAAGTATCTGTGCTGTCTCTCATTGCGATATTTGGAGCCGCAACAACGGCAATGGTATGTACATCTTGTTTCTGCACATACGTTTATCAGTGTGCCATGCAACAACCCATGACAATTTCAGCTATGTTTATCTCACTGTTGATATTGTTGTGGTAAACTTTTCAGGTTACTACAGCGAGGAAGGCGGTCACGCTTCTGTTATCGTATTTGATATTCACAAAGCCGCTGACCGAACAACATGCGACCGGACTCTTATTGATCGCCATGGCATTCACCTTGAAGCTTCTTCCGGAGTACAAAATTCCGGCAACAGCTAAAACCCGACAGAAACAGCAGCAACAAGAACAATCACCTAACCAGGAAGAAGAACCTTTGGTATGAAAGAGTTGAAAAAATGTGTTAAATTTTTTTTTCTGGATTCGGGAATGCGATCTGTGCATTTGTTTGGCAACGTGTGATTAACAACTATAATTATGATAGAGTGCTTGATTTTTGAATGCAAAGGATTATGTAAATGGTTTATAAGTTTTGATTGTTGCATGGACTTCGATCCATTGAAAGCTCAAAAACTTGAAAGAATTAGTAACCTGAAGAGGTAACAAATTAAGGTGCAATTTATGAATTCTTTCGAGATCTTTTAACTCTTGGCCTCAAATGTGTTTGTGTTCTTCATTAGGTGAGGAAAATGCATGTACTACACCGTTCTATGCTCTTGTTTGTTAATCTTTGCGAGGTTGTTTGGTAAAAGAATAAAGTGTGAAGGATATATTCTATTTTATTTTATTAAACACTCAAAATGGTAAGAGTAGAATTAGTAGTTAAGAAAGAGTTTAATGAAGATTTATCTATTTAAATCTATGATGGATAAAAAAATTATGAGAAAAAAATAATATTTATCATAAGTCTAACATGCTACGATTGCGAGTCTTACTCTTAAGAAATGAATTTTTTTAGAGAGATACACTTTTATTAAAATTGTGGAATTGCCTATTATTTTCAAAATGATTAGAACAGTAATTTTTATCCTCGAATTACTAATTTTATAAAATAATATTTCTTATTCATCAGATAATAATTTTTCAACTAAACTGGCCCAAATAAATAGCATCATCATTCTTAGACAGTGTTTTTTGCAAAATTTTGAAATTAGATTTGAAGAGTTTTTATTATATATTTATATTGCATTAACAAATTGTACGAAAGACAATTTTATTTATCTCAAAATCATATCTTTTTGTTTCTCTTCCATCTGCTCGCCTATTTCTAATATTAAGAAATTAAGGTAAATGGGGGCTCTACACCCGGTCACACTATCATCACAAATTTTCTATAATGAATTAATATATAGCAAACTAACTCGATAATACAAAATAAATTAAAGAAATTATGATGATTAAATTAATAAAATAAACAAAAAGAGTTTGATATAATTAATTCGATAAAAAGTATCTTAATCAAATTATTATTTAATTAATAAAATAAACTAATAAACATCAAACTCTACATTTTTATTTTCTATTATAAAAAAAGATCAACTAGTAATCATCAAACCTACCAAAATAGTGCAGCAGAGTTCTTCTTACTTCTTATGAATCACACCAAGAAGAAGTGCAAAAAATCCACATAAAGGCAACAAAAATGGAATCCATAAGCTAAAAAGATGCCTAATTTATAACAAGTTTAACTCAGAACCTGCAAATGCAAAGAACTCTCCTTCTATTTCGGCTTACAAGGTTGCGGGCAATGGCAGACTTTGCCGCAGCGGTCACAGAACATTCTTTCGCCCTCGTACTCGATCCGAAAAATGCGATCTTGCAGCCGGAATCGCTTGACCAGCTCCGCGTTCATGTCGGCTTCCACGCACACTCTGGCGAACTTGCCCTTGCCGTGGTTGTGCTCGTCCATGCCGACCCTCATCACCTTGCCGACGGTGTTGCCTATCGCGCGCAGGCAGTCGTCGTTGCAGTACTCCGACGGGAGGTTCGGAATCTGGAACCAGACCATGTATAGATTGGCCGCCTTCTTCGGATCGAAGTCGGGAACCCAATCCCTCAACGCCAGGAAGTGGCCGAAGGCGATCCACGGGCCGTTCAGCAGCACGTCCTCTCTGTCCACCGGGGACTCGAACCTGACCGCGTAGAAATGGCGTCCCAGGCGTATCAGCGTCATCGGCCCCCAGGGCTTCCATACGGAGAGGAGCTCCTGCTTCACGCGATCGTACCCCAGCGGTCCTTCGCTGCGGGGTTGGACGATGAAGGATCCCAACCAGGGAGCCCGCATCTTGCCGATTTCGTCCTCGCTCAAGTGTACCGTCGGCAAGCCGGCGCCTTGGTCGCTTGGGCAGACCTCGTCGTCGTCGCTCGAATAGTCGTCTTCATCATCTTCATCTTCTTCTTCGTTGTCGTCATCGTCATCGTCATCGTCATCATCGTCGTCGTCGTCGTCGTCGTCGTCGTCGTCGTCCTCCAAATCGTCATAGTCATCATTCTCCGATGGCTTTGGTCGTTTCCACGGGCACGAGAGCCTCCTTGATGACCTCTTGGATCGTTTCCAAGGAGAGGGGATCCGGCGTCACGCCCTCGACGTGTTCGACATCTTTCCCCTCGGAATTCATCATTTCCGGTCACGAGATTGGGCTCTTAGGGTTTGTTTTTGTAGGATTGTAATAAATTTCCCAAAAGAAAATTAAAGAGGTCAGAAAAGTTGAGTCCTTTGGGCCTTATATTAATTAAGAAAATATAAGAGGCCTTTGGATCTGATGATACATTTTGGGTTTGGTTGACAGAAATGGGTGATCTCGAGGTCACACTAATTTATGAGTTCAATATAGGTGCTCCCTAATCGTAGGATATTAAATCTACGATGAAAATTAGATTTTATCTTTTCTATTTTTTCTCTCTCCTAAATCTATTCATCATAGGTTAAACATCCTACGATTGAAGATGTATGAAGCATGATGCTCCCTACTTAACTAGGGAACACCTTCATTTTTTTCTTAATTTATTATTGATATTTTTTTAGGGTAAACTCTATCGATGTTTAAGGTTATTAGCATTTGATTAATTCAATATTCAGACGGATGCGGCGGAGATAAATTCTGATTAGATTGGTGACTCCAGAGCTCGAACTCAGGCTCTGGTTCCTCAATTCAAGATATAGATCCGCTAATCATTTGCGCCAACCAACTTGATTTATCTATTTTTCTTTTTTTATAATTTGTCAATGAATTTTAAATAATAAATTTGAAATAAAATAATTATCTTTAAGTGGTTAATTAGTTCTAGTTTAATATAAGTAATGATAGAAATGAGTTCCAGAAAGAAAGTTTTAAGATGTTTTTTTACTCTAAATAAAAACAGAGTTTTTAATTTATTTTCTCTTAATTATATTCGTCATGCTACTCGTCCTTGATTTTATCAAAATTCTAAGGGCTTAAATCTCCTTCAGTGACTACGGAATTAAATATTTAAGACCACATTCAAATTGAAGTTTCCAATGCTACAACTAAAATTTGTCAAATTTTCTCCATTTCGTTTCCATCATCACCTTTGAACTGATATTTGAAAGCTCAATTTTTTTGGATATGAATATTATATATGCTATATCAGAAATGGTACTTAAAATAACACAAATCAGAAGTGTGAATATTCACGTAGAGGGGCCTAAGGATAACATGCATTCGCCATTATTGTAATTTATTTAAAACGTCTTTATTTCCTTAAAATAACACAAAAATGATCTTATTTAAATTATAAGCGGATGTTTGTTACTGTCGCTCTTCAAAATATTAGTGTCGATGGCCCTTCACTTTTTGTGGCATTTATATAACTTAATAAGGATTAAAATTATATATAGAAAAAGTTGCATTAAGAATTTGAATGTTCGAATTTTAAAATCATGATTAAGAAAATGGATAAATGTTGAACTCTCACCGTAATTTTTTTATAAAAAAACATTTCAACTATTTTGTTTTCATTGAAGACAAAAATATTCTATTAATAAAGTGTCATTAATGCCACTCTTTTTTACTTATTATACTCTTAATTGCTTTATACTAATAAATAACTTCATTTAACTCTTTCCCCAATGATTGACATGTTCCTATAAAGTCAACTAAATAATGATTTTTTTTGTTTTACTATTATGCATATAATCTTATGGACAAAATATTATTTCCATTATTATTTATTTGCTCAGTTGCAGGTTTTTTTAAAGGAAACTTCAATTAAGTAGGGTTAATAAAGTCCGAGTACAAAATTTCGAAGATTTCTGAAGGAGGGTTATCCTCCCAAAAAATATCGCAGTGCGATTATTGACCAAAAGAAGCCAAAAAAATTCACAGTTGTATTTGCTAAGCGGTTAATGTGTTTACATTTAAAATTTACAAGTGAGGAGATTAGAGACCATATGTCTTCAAAAATGTTCCGCACACGCCATGGCAGAGCAACTTGTCTAGTGATAATTGCCACTGCTTGTGCACAGTTCGATTCAAGTTGTATGTTGTTGAGTCCAATTTTAATGCATCTGAAGAGCCCGTGCCAAATGCCCCATGCCTCCGCTTCAAGAACTAAGTTGAAATTGCGGTTTAACGCACAAATGAAAGAAGAATTAGGAGATTGAACTATAAAGCCTGCTCCGCCTATTGTGTTTACTCCTGTGAATTAACCGCAAGTGTTCAGTTTAACCCAGAAGTATGATGGGGCCTCCCAATGGATCACTGAGTATAGAAGAAGAGGAAGGAGAAAAAGAAGGTCCCTCAGAGTTGTGGGATGGATGCAACTCATAAATGCTACTCGAGACCCGAGCCCAAACCATAGTAGGGTTGCATGGTTGGAACGAAAGTGAGGATCATTACGGGCCTTTTAAATCCCCCAAAGAGATAAGGCAAAGAGAGTTAAGAAGTATGACCGAGACCTAATATCTAAATTCCCTCCTTCCAGAATACAGTCACCACTTGCCCAAGAGTCAAAAACGGATAATTGAAAACTTGTGGTAGTCTAAAAGAGATTCCAGATATAAAGAGCATATGGACACTCAAAGAATATATATGTCTATTGGTTTCCAAAGAAGTACCACATAATGAGCAATGATAGTTTATAAAAGGAGTAAATCTAGAAAGCATATCACATGTAGGGAGCCTATTATAAGATAATTTCCAAATAAAAATTTGAATTTTTGACGGGATCTTGATGCTCCAAATGACTTTCCAACCATGATATCCTGCAAATTGAGGTGGATCCAAGGGTCTACTTATAAAGTTATACAATGATTTAGCATTTGGAACCCTTGAAGAATCAAGGGTCCAAATCTACAGGTCATCATAGGGTAGAACATGCAAGGTAATTGTTATGATTTTATCTATCAAGGAAGGAGCAAAATAATCCAAAAGCATATTTAGATTCCATTTTGAGTATTATATCAAATCAGCAACCATTAAAGATGAGCATTGTGAATAGACATTTATATAAGTAGGCATGAAACATAAAGGAATGTTAAAAAACCAAGGATCATCATAGACAGGTGTAAGTATCCCATTACCAATTTGCTTCCCCAGTCCCATTTTGATATTATTCATGGCCTGCAAGAGTAATCTCCAACTCCAAGCAAATTTAAAGAGGGAGTAATCCATTGGTGAGGTTGTCCATATTTATTAATCACTAAGGACACAAAGGTATCCTGACGGTTATTTAAAATAGAGAGCACTCTTTTGGCTAGTAGATAAATCTTGATATGTTAAAGGTTTTTTTATCCCTAGACCCCTATTTTGTCTAGCAAGTTGTACAGTGTGTCATCCTATTAGGTGTAACCTCTGCTTGTTACCAGAAGACCAAAGAAAACCACATGAGAACTTCTCCAAGGATTCAATAAAACCAAATGATATGTGTATTGAGCTGAGAGAGTAATTAGGGAGGGAATTCATAGTGGACTTAATCAATGTTGTTTTACCAGCCTGTGTCAAAGATTCCATCTTCCATCCTGCCAGCTTCCCATGAAATTTGTCAGAGATGTGTGTGAGAGGATTCTTAGAGAGGAATTTATAAGATATGGGTGCCTCAAGATATGTAAATGGAAAGGTGCCAATTTCAATATTCATAATTCCTTTAGTAATCAACTTCCTTTTCTTACATAATTTAGGTGGCAGATAGATAGCTGATTTATTTGGATTGACTTTCTGATTGGTCAAAGCTTGATATTGATTAAATATGGCTTTAATTCTTTTGCAATTTAAGGATGTATCTGCAATGCATACTAACATATCATCAACATAAGACAAATGGCTGATAGAAAAGGTATTATCCTGCATAGAGCTACCTCTTGATTTAGAAGTGATGAGAAGATTTGAGAGACTAGGATAAAGAGATAAGGAGACAGTGGATCACCTTGCCTGATACCTCTACTTTTAAAATAAGGTGATAAGGATCCATTAATATAACATGTGAACATAGGAGATTGTATGCATGACTTAACCTAGTTAGTGAAGGTAGCTAGGAAAGTCATAATAGTTAACACATTACTTATGGCCTCCCATGAAATTGTGTCAAAAGCATTTTCCATGCCTGCCTTAAGGATGAGAAATTTATTTTTTCCTTTTGTCATGGAATGTACAATTTCCTGAACTAAAAAAATATTATCTTGAGTAGATCTATGTGCCACAAAAGCATATTGGGACTTGTCATCAGCTCAGGTAGGGTGGGCCTCAATCTATTAGCTAAGATCTTTGCCACTGCTCTATAACAGACACTACAAAGTGAAATAAGCCTATAATTAGTTATCAAATTTTGGATTTAGCTTTTTGGGAATGAAAGTGATAGCTGTTTGAGAGTATCCTTAAGGCAAGTGTCTAGTTTGAAAAAAAAATGTATTATTTCCCTGGTTATATCAGACCCCACAATATCTTAGTAGCTCTTGAAGAACTCACAGGTATAACCATCAGGTCCCGGGGCTTTCTTAGGGGCCACACTCCATAAACTATTTTTAACTTCTTGGGTTATAACAGGTGCAATTAATTTATCAACCCATGAAGCATCTAGAGTGGGAAGAGAGGACCAGTTTGCCAAGGGTATGTCTATCTGAGGCTCCGAGGCCCACAAAGATGTGTAGTGGTTAACAAACTGAGACTGAATTGCCTTGTCCTTGGTGAGTGTGTTTCCTACGTATCCTTTATTATGTTAATCTAGTTCCTTTTGTGCTTGATAATAGTACTAAGATGAAAGAACTTAGTATTCGTATCCTCCTCCTTAATCCAATTTACCTTGGATTTAGATCACCATTTGACATTAATTTGCCTTAAGTAAGCAGCTTGCAAGTTATATAAGCTCCTAACTTTTTTCAGTTCCTCCTCAGTTAAGTCTTGTCTTCCATCCTTAAACTCAAGCTTTGAAATATCCTATTTAGTTTTTTGAGCCATGTTCTCAAGCCTCCCTAGGTCATTTCTATTCCATCTCATTGCATGCGCCTTAATTTTATTTAGGGATTCAGAAATTGGTTGATCTGACTGTCTATGTATCCAGATTCATTGGACAATAGATTCAGTTTCTTGATAGTCAAACAAAAAATGTTCATATTTGAAAGGTCGTCATTTGTGGCCCTTAGCATTGGTTCTAAAAAGGATTGGGGCATGGTCTGAGGTACCTCTATTAAGAGGGTGTAGGCTTAGGTTAGGGAATTTGATTATCCAATGGTTCTTAACCATGATTCTATCCAGTCGACAATGGATTCTACCTAAATGTTGTCTGTTATTGCATCAAGTATACTATGTACCAACTAGGGGAAAGTCAAAGAGTCATTGATTCTGAATAAAATTTATAAAAATTCTTATTGACTTAGGCTTTGTTTGGATTTTTAAGTTAGGATGGGTGGGGAAGGAAAGGGGAAAGAAAGATGGGAAAGAATAAGGTGGGAGGTGTTATAAATTTTTTGTTTAGTTAGAAAGGAGGGGTATGATATGAAGGGATTATTTTTAAAAGACTATTTTGCCCTCAAAAAATAAAAAAATAAAGAATCAATAATGATTAGAATGAGGGTAAAAATGTCCAAAATATTAATCCCTCTTAATTCCACCAAATTGGTGAAATTAGTTTTAGGGGGTTTGGAGGGGTCCAAGTCCCCTTATTTTTTTAAAAAAAATTCTATCCAAACATGGAGTGGATCTTATAACCCCATCCCACCCCTTCCCATTCCTTCTAATTCTTTCATCCAAACATAGCCTTAGTTGAAAGGAGAACCACCCTTCTTATCCTCCAGAATAATTACACAGTTCATGTCATCAGTTACAATCCATGGAATATCATCAATATTAAGAGAAACAATAGATGTCCATAACTGATTTCTAACAAGGGGGAGATTGTTAGCATAGATCGCAAACAATAGGACGGAAAAGTTGTTTACAGAGATAACAACATGAAGATATTGAGTAGAGAAGGTGATCGGTGATACTTGGGCATCACCTAAATGCTAAGCAAGTAAAATACCTCCAGAAGCCCCAGTGCCCTCTTGGAAGCAGTCTATCCAATTCCTTCCTAAACTTTTGATAACTTGTTCTGAGTTGTTGATAATCGTATGAGTTTCTAGCAAGATAATAAGATTCGGGTTATGTGAACTAATAAGATTATGAATTTGGTCCTCACCTTACTCCTGAGGGCTCCCCTCCAGTTCCAGACTAAGATTTTTATCATGGTTCAAGATGACCGATAAGGGATGACTTTGCTGCTGCGGAAACTGTACCTTGCAAGGAAGAAACATGGAGATCAAAATATGGGTAACGAGATGTACCCTTACCTTTTTGGTTTTTGTTATTCTTCGTCCTTGTATTGAGGACTGGCGCCGGAGGTGAGAAACGTTCGGTGGTCTTCTGGCTACGACGTGATTCCATACATGGCTCAAGGGCGAGATCAGGATCAATCTCTTTTGGCTCTTCTTCATCTGATGATGCTGACAGCTCCACTGATCTCGGTGATTGGAACCTTGCTAGAACTTGAGATACTATTTGTGCATGCTCCAGGTTCCCGTCAGATGGGGTTGTCCGCTTTTGGGAAGACTTGGTGGCTTCAAGGTTAGAGGAAGGCGCCGCCTGGGTTTGCTTCAAAGGTGGCCTGACTGAAACATTTAGAGGGGGAAAAGAGGTATGATCAAGATTCAGAGAAAAGGCTACCGTCTGATTTACACTTGCCACGTGAGGAGAGCCACGTGGGGAGATCAATGGAGCCTTGCAGACATCGGGCACGTGAGCCTCCTCGGTCAATGCATAAGTAGGGTTCGTTGAGGACAACTCACCTCCACTCACGTAACTCTTGTAAGTGGACTAGCCGTTGTGAGGATATGGTGAGTGGGATTTCGGATCAGGCGGTCAGAATGAGAGAACGGCTCATATTCAAGTTATCGGATCGGATCACATTAGCCGGTTTAGGTTTCCACATGGGGCGGTGAGCTGGTTGGGCTTCAGGGCAGCGTTCATCTCGGCGGGTTCCCAGCATGGTCGTCCCTGACAGTGGCCGCCACCGGAAGCCTGTGACGTGAATGGTAAGACCGCAACCATGACCCATAAGGCAACACACCGTCTTTCCCTACAAACAGAAGACTAATCAGGACCTTGCTGTCGGACACTGATCCAAGTGGTGCCCTATATGCCCACAGTTAAAATAGAATTTAGGCAGGTTTTCATATGTAACCCACTGAAAGTAGCGGGTGCCGTCCGGCAATCTCACCTAAGTACCATGTTTAACCGACACAGCAAGATCTAGTTCTACGCAAACTCTGGCAAACCGTAATTTGTCTCCCTTGTTGGTGTATTCGTCTAGCTTACGGGGAGATCCAAAGATCGAAGCAATTTTAGCTATACACAAACATCTATATATATTTATATAGGTGATTTAAATTATTTTTTTATAAATAAAACACCAAACACTTATCACTTCATTTAATACAGTGTTAAAATAGTTACTCAACTAGACAAAAAATGATATAATTCAATATTATTAAACAAATAAAATTAGGAGAGAAATAATAATTATCGACTACAAAAATATATTTAAAAAATAAGAGAATGTGTTATATTTTCATAGTACAAAATCTCTAAAGATGTTTTTTTTTCATATAGAACATATGAGAAAAACTTATAAGATACAATATGAGAAAAACTTATAAGATACAATAAAGAATAATTTTGGTGTGTGTCATGATAGTTCTTAGTTATTTGGAGTGGAGATCTTTCACCTTCTTTATTTTTTTATGATATCAAAATAAACTTAGACTCCATTTGGATTGAATTATATCAAAATAAGCTTTTGTTCTCAATTTTTCTACCAAACATCTATTATCTAAGTTCCTGCTCTATCTAAGAACCGGAACATTTGTAAGGTCAGCAAGTTTTAATTTTAGAACAAAATAATAGTTACCCCTTAATGATTGTAAGGTTTCGAATTTTCTTTGACAGAGGAAAAGGGAATCTTCAATACTTGGAATCATTCCTTTAAACTGTAAGATAAATAATTGAGCCTCAGAGCCAAATCGAAAGATTCATGTTTACTATAAAAATAATTTAAATCACATTTATATATAATATAATATAAGTTGCAATTAAGCAAATAAATAATTATGTATATTTTATGCATAATCTTATATGTGCACACTTTTCTTTTGGGAAAGGGTTAAAATGTTTTATTGATATAAAATAATTAAAGAACAAAATAGATAAAATAGAGTGACGAGGAGCGGCATTTAGGACACACTTATAATTCAAGCTCTATAAGATAAATTTATTGACAGCATCCTTTATATCCCAACGTGTAACGTGTCGATCGGAGGTCTCCATGCAAAAGAGGACGATGGCGACGCCGAAAATTTACCAACCCCTCCCTTCCGACAAGGCTTTTGGGTGTATCTGTGCTTGTCATGGTTGACAGTGTTGAGGAGGGGGCGGCAGCTTCGGCGTCGCTGCTCTCATCGAGGCATGATGAACACAGGAAGAAGGTTAATGGTGGCGACGGCGACGGCGACGGCGGCTTCTGGAACGGGGAATCCGTCAAGAGTGTCGTTTACGGCGGCCACGACGCGATCGTCGACTCTTTCTCTCTCATATCCTCCATCTCGGCTGGTCATTTCTCCTCCGGTAATTAATCAACCAGAAGCAGGTCACAGCGTTTTATTGCATTCAACAGGACCAGATGTTGTTGCCTGTGATTGATATTTGAACTTGCAGTGGATGTGTTGGTGCTAGGCATCGCGAAATTGGTGGCCGACGGCATATCGGCCGGGCTCGGAGATTATTTATCCGGCAGCGCAGAGAAGAAGACCACCGAGAGCGAGATGGCAGCAACGAAGCAGAGGATGGCCAGCCATCTGCTTCCTGAACAGCGAGAACTGCTCGCCACCTATCAAGCACTGGGAATGAACTCGCAAGATGCTTCCACCGTATGTTAATGTATTTGGATTATGTAGAAGTAATTCAACATGAAACTTCGTATGCATCCCAAGTTCACGTTCACAGTCAAGCTTTTGATAACTTGATTGCATTGTAATGGTGGAATGATCCTATGAGTGCAGGTGGTTGGTGTGTTTTCCAAGTACAAAGACATACTGGCAGAAGAGAAGTTAGCAACTGAGGAAGGGGAATTGACGCCTCGCCAGTCTGAGAAGCCATGGAAGGGTGCACTTGCCACCTTCGTCTCATTCATGACGTTCGGCTCTGTTCCTCTTCTCTCCTTCGTTGTGTTAATTCCTTTCAACCGAAGCGACTCCGCCAAGTTCCTCGGGGCGTTGCTGCTCACAGTTTTCGCACTGGTGGCACTTGGAATAGCCAAGGCTAAGATCTCTGGCCAGAAGTACTTGAACTCCGTACTGGCAACCGTCTCCAATGGCTGCATCTCGGCAGCAAGTGCCTACCTGATTAGTTGGTTACTGAGAAATGTGGCTGGCCTGCATAAGTAAACAACGGGATTTAAGAGCATATATGTCTAACTTTTTTTTTTTTGCTGAGATGCCGAGATGTATCATAGTTGTGCATATATGTAGGGGCACTTGGCTGCCAAGTTTGATGTGTAATACTTGGCATATACACCTTGTTATGTTACAATAATGAACAGCTTGAAGACGTCTAGGAAACATGTTGATTGAAAATTACAGGGTCCAAGGATAAAAGAAACACTATGAAGGGTCTGTTAGAATTAGACTCGGAATACCTTGTTAATAAGATAAGATAAAAGTTTAGCTTCATGTCTAGTGTATCCTAGACTGCGGTTGCTTGTTTGCATGCACTGTTTACAAGCAAAACGAAAAGTAGTCACTAGTTATTATCAATAGGACAAAAAAAGCAGCCATAAATTCCAGTTCTCTGAATATCTTTAGCTTGGCCATACGGGGAACCGACGAAGTGCATTGAACAGATGCAGCACAACGCAAGTCGGTGAACCTGTAGACACACCAATGTCAGTTTGTTTGACATTCAAATATAAATCTCAACTGCAAGAATAACAAAAGTTTACTCGCTATAATGGCATAAAATGGGTTTGCCAAATAGCAAAATGTTCTAATACTGCAAAAGCAAACAAACTGTTCATCTCAGGATCAAAGGCATTCAACTTACAAGCTATGCAAGATACAGAACGTTGACGTGCAAAGCAGGATCTGATGATGTGGATCATGTGCATTCGCTCGAGCAGAGCTCTAGCGCACGCTCTGCTTCTCTCAAAAATAAACGAACAAGTTGTTTTTGCCCTCTTCTGTATATTACGGAGGACCACTTTTTTCTGCTTGATGATGCTTCTCTACTTGATGTGGTCTTCCTGTGGAAACCAACGAGAAATCATCAATAGAAAGCCACAACTGACTAATGTGAAAGTAAACATAGGCTTCCGGTAAAGGACCATCCCATTCATTAAGCAAATAGAAAAAAAAAAAGAGAAATCCCAAGTTCTTGGCTTTGAGACGTTGATGCAAACAATACATGTCATGTATAACTGATTAAGTTGTACTAGTAACTCCTACATGTTTCTCAGCTCAGAAATTGAAGCTGCCCAACTGACTCAAAATCTCAAAATGAGGATCGTATTGTAATCCAGAAGATCATGAATACAGCAACACTTGGCTTTGAGATCTTTATCATGTTGACTTGTCAATAAAATTTAAGTTCCATTATGCAAGCCGTAAATAAAATTGGACATCTTTTAAGTTCGAGGGAAAATGCCCAACACAGCCTCAACATAGTTGTTTCTTGAATTATTATTATGTTGACCCATCCGAACCCTCTATTAATCATGTAATTTAAGCAGAAAACAGCATGGAGAAACTTTCAGGAAAATTTTATCATCACACCTCTCATGGTCCTTCAGATCTGTAACATTGAAATTCTTAAGTATTTCATCATCAGAAGCTTCTGTACCAGTTCCTTCCTCAAGTTCTTCAATCCTGGTAAAATTGAGTTGATTCGGTAAAACAGTTCGATAATACTCAGGAATAATAAGGAATAAATATTGCTAACATAAAATAATTAAAGCTTCTGCCTAGAGGCCATTTTTTGTCCAAATGTTTGCTCAATTTTCAAGCTACTAACTGACGATTTGCAAAACAACACGAATTTACCAACGATCAGATGAGAGAAAAACAAGAGGCCATTGTTATAACAAGCAAATTACATTTTCCTTATCTTCTGTACAGTCAAGATATATCTCTGAACTTATCTTTACAACATTACACCAAGTGCACAGTTATTTGGAAATTGGACCTCTGTTTCCACATTATACAAAGAAGGAATAAAAAGCAAAAAAATGTATGAAAGGTAAAAGTTCTTAAATGTATGAAAGGTAAAAGTTCTTACTTAACACGAAGAAGGTCAACAAGCAATTGAAAGGCTCCATAATCCCCACAGATTTCCCATATGGCTGCTTGCACGTCTGCATCAGATGGTTGTCTCTCCTCTCCGGACACAGCAATCTCAACAAATTAAGGAATAGAGGTGAGGAAAAGGGAATCACAAATCCATAATGATACATGCTTCATAATCAGCTAAATATTGTCTCTCCTGAAGTATTTTTAACAAGTCAATAAACGTGATATTTCAAATAGTTAACTTATAATCACTAGACAAAAAGGTTTTAGCTTCTCCTTTATATTTTTAGTCATTAATAGTTTTTGATAGTTACCAAGTGCTTATGGAAAAGTTGAGGTTGAAGCATCATGAACAACAGAGTGATAACCTTTCTAATTGTATTACCATAAATGTCTAGCTAAAGCAACATTTTTGTGCCTTCATAGGATGAATGATGATGGAACTTTTAGGTATTCTTAGAAAATTCTATATCCTACTAATTCAATTTCTAAACCTCTATCATGCAAATGGACATCAGGGTTCCGTTCATGCATTGTATTTAAGTCTTCTGATACAACATAATGTATGATGGTACTGTATTGAGTGGCTAAATTTCATGAATTATCCTTCATGTATAATTATACTGTATTAACTCCGCCTATGTTTATAGCCGGTCCCAAGCCCGGTCAAAGGAGGAGGGTTGTGTTAGGCCTCGACAGCCAACGTAAAACCTTGTCGAATCTCATGAACATGGATCAACGAATACATTGCGCTAATGCTAGGTCGTTACCCGTAAGTAACGCGCTGTATGGCTCGAGTACAGTGATAAGAGAGCAAGAGCCGCTGCATCCTCGCCTGAATGCAGTGTTAAATGAGCAAAGGCTACCGCACTCTAATGGACGGAGGCGGCTGAAGAAGCTAGTCCATGAGAGTAAGATCAGATTAGGCTCTTGGAACATTGGGACGCTAAATGGAAAGCGTTTTGAGGTAGCACAAGTAATGAGTAAGCGTAAGATTAATATATTGTGCTTACAAGAAACTAGGTGGGCTGGAGAGGGAAGTAAAGTGATCAATGTCAACGGTTCCAAACTTTGGTATACGGGTAAGGTAAATGGAAGAAATGGTGTTGGTATTATTGCGGATGAAGAATGGAGGAAGAATGTTGTGGAAGTTAAAAGGATTGAGGATCGAATCATATCCGTGAAAGTAATTATTGGAAAGGATATAATGAACGTTATTAGTGCATATGCACCTCAAATAGGGACAGAAGCACATCTCAAGGAGAAGTTTTGGGCAGATATGGAGGGGTTGATTGAAAGTATACCGATAAACGAGAAAGTGTTTATTGGAGGAGACCTTAATGGACATGTGGGTAAAGAGGCGGGACCACATGCAAGGGTTCATGGTGGTTTTGGTTTTGGGGAGCTGAATGAAGAAGGACAAACTATTATCGATTTTTCTTTAGCATATAACCTTAAGATTGTCAACACTTGTTTTAGGAAGAGAGAGGAACATCTAATCACCTATAAAAGTGGAACTCATAGGTCTCAGATTGATTTCTTTTTGACAAGGAATCCTGATAATAGATGGTGTACAAATTGCAAAGTGATTCCGGGGCATGGGGTGACCACACAACATAGATTGTTAGTTCTTGATATGCGAATTAAATATATAAAATCAAAACGTCGAACAATTTCAAATCGAAGGATCAAGTGGTGGCAGTTAAAGGGGGAGAAGCGAGAGATTTTTAAGAGTAAGTTATTGGAAGAAGGGATGTGGGAGTTACAAGGAAATGCTAGTATCATGTGGGAAAATGTGGCACAAAAGGTTGAAATGGTCGCTAAAACAATTCTAGGAGAATCAAAAGGTTTTGGATCACGAGATAAGGAGACTTGGTGGTGGGATGAAGATGTACAAGAAAAGGTGCGTAATAAGAAGAATTGTTTCAAAGCTATACACTTAGACGGTAGCTCTGACAATTGGGAAAAATATCGCTTGGCTAAAAGGGAGGCTAAGAAGGCAGTTAGTGAGGCTCGAGCGAAAGCATATGAGGGGTTTTATAAGGAGTTAGGGACAAAGGCCGGAGAACAAAGGATTTACAAGATTGCAAGGAATAAAGAGAAGGAGTCGAGAGATTTTGATCAAGTAAGATGCATAAAAAATGAAGGTGGTAATGTTTTAGTCACGGAGGAGGATATTAAGAATAGATGGGAAGAGTATTTCAATAAGTTATTCAATGATGGATGTGAAGGTTCCCGTTGCGATTTGGAGGACTTGGCTGTTAGTGAAGGTGAGCTTAATAGGTCATTTTATCGCAGAATTAGAGTTGCGGAGGTTAGAGAAGCTCTTAAGAAAATGGAGAATGGTAAAGCTATTGGACCGGATGGGATACCGATTGAAGTTTGGAAATGTTTAGGAGAAAAAGGTGTGTTGTGGTTATGTAAATTGTTTAACGAGATTTTACGGTCAAAAAAGATGCCTGATGCTTGGAGAATAAGTACGTTAGTTCCTATTTACAAAAATAAAGGGGATATTCAGAATTGTGCAAATTATAGAGGGATTAAGCTTATGAGTCATACAATGAAGTTATGGGAAAAAGTGATTGAACATAGATTGAGAGTGGAGACTAGTATTTCTGAGAGACAGTTTGGATTCATGCCAGGAAGATCCACTACAGAGGCGATTTATTTACTAAGGGGAATGATGGAGAAGTATCGAAGTAGGAAAAGAGATTTACATATGGTTTTCGTTGATTTAGAAAAGGCGTATGATCGTGTACCAAGAGAGGTACTCTGGAAAGCCTTGCAAAAGAAAAGAGTGGGTGTTGCATATATTAAGATTATACAAGATATGTACGATGGGGCATTGACTAAGGTTAGGACACCAGGAGGAGAGACGAAAGCATTTCCTATAAGAATTGGCCTACACCAAGGATCATCTTTAAGCCCATATTTGTTTAACTTAGTTGTGGATGCTCTAACCGAGAGTATCATAGATGAGGTACCTAAGTGCATGCTCTTTGCTGATGATATCGTACTTTTAGCGGACTCAAAAGATGAGATTAATGCAAAATTGGAAATATGGAGAAACACGTTGGAGTCAAAGGGTTTCCGTTTAAGTAGGAATAAGACAGAGTATATGCATTGCAATTTCACGAATAGACAATTTAGAGGCGATTCGGAAGTTAGGTTAGGAGATGATATAATTTCTCAAGTGACAAAGTTTAAATATTTGGGATCAATTATAAGACAAGATGGGGAGATTGATGATGATGTTAACCATAGAATTCAAGCTGGTTGGTGTAAGTGGAGGAAGGCTACTGGAGTCCTTTGTGATAGGAAAGTACCCCATAAGGTTAAAGGGAAATTCTACCGCACTGCTATAAGACCAGCAGTGTTATATGGTAGTGAATGTTGGGCTATGAAGGGACAACATGAACATAAAGTGGGGGTAGCTGAAATGAGGATGTTGAGATGGATGTGTGGTCATACTAGAAAGGATAAGATTAGGAATGACCATATACGTAAACGAGTCGGAGTGGCACCTATTAGCGAGAAGCTGGTAGAAAATCGTTTGAGGTGGTTTGGTCATGTCCAGAGAAGGCCATTAGATGCGCCAGTAAGGAGGGTAGAGCAAACAATCTGGAGTCCGATTAAAAGAGGGAGAGGGAGACCAAAGCGAACACTTGACGAGCTAATAGAACGAGATCTATTAACGAATAATATACCAAAAAATTTGGTTACTGATAGAGCGCAATGGCGTCGTATGATCCATGTAGCCGACCCCACCTAGTGGGATAAGGCTTTGTTGTTGTTGTTGTTGTTGTTGTATAATTATACTGTATTGAGTGGCTAAATTCCATGAATCATCCTTCAGCTTTACTCTTTGAATCCAAACCATCTCTCAACTTTACTTTGTCTCGATACCATCCTCCAACTGATGGTTTCCTTTTTCTCTCAACCATCCTCTGATCCTCCAACTTATGTTTTCTTTTCTCTTCACAATGCCATTAATCTAAAATATATTTAAATTACAGAAAAGGGATCATAGCTAAATACAATCAGTAAACTGACTTCTAAATTTTTTGGACTTCTAATTTATATTAATTTTACAAAGGTTTATTTTTTGTCATTCAAATGTTATTTTAGTTTAACAACATGAAGGATAGACATGAAGAAGTAGTTGTCCAAATCAGCAAAAGTACATGTGAACCTACTTGGTAAGTTACGAGGATGGTTGGGTAGAGAATCACAAAGTTAACGGACTGTGGATATACATTGGGGAAATGTTTGGATTACAAAAATAAAGTTGAAGGATGATATGTGAAATTTGGCCTAGATTCTTCTTAGGCTATATTGTTGTAATATCATATTCTCCATAATTTTATAAAAATGTATTAAGGGACACAAACACATTTTCAAATCTATGCCAAGAAAATGATATCATAATGAAGTGTATGATTAGCGCTCACCTCTTGCAACAGCAAAGAAACCTGGCTAAGCTCATGCTCTTGCATAGAAATTGTCCGTAAAGCTGTTATGAACTCCTGAGGAAAGACCAGCTTGTTTAAATATGAAGGAACCTTGCGCTGACCACTCCAACTATAACAAGAGTGCCGAGGTGGCGATGTTTTCTCTTCATCTACTTGAACACCAAAGAAACCATGAAGGAGCAAATTTCGTGGCAGGAGACATCTTAGTTCAGCTTTCTGCAGGTGAAACATATGTTCTTTGTTCAAATAACACCAATCTATCCAAGCTTCAAACACATCATGAGTATAATATATACAGCATGAAGTTCTTTGTGTATGTTGTCTAGCTGGCTTTTGTAGTTGTTGTCAACTGTGGCCTTGGCAAGTAATGTCGTTGCCAGCACAAAAAGAAAATTCTATAAGATGGTGCATTCAACACACAACAAAATTGTCATCGGCGGCAGAAACAACTCAAAATAATGCATCAGTTAACTACAATTCTTAGATCCATGGCAAGCAGTATTAGGGTCAACTTTTCCTGAGTGACTATTGTTTGTTATTGCAAGCACAACGACATATATGTTCAATAAAGGGAAGTCCCTCAAGAGGAATAAAAGGGTAGGAGCGATTCCAAATACATGCATGCGACCTTTGAAGCTCCCCCTGTGAAAGGTTGAACTGGTTGTGACATACATAGACAGGCTTTATGTTTCCTACACTGCAGATGAAATTGTGATATTTATCTGGCCTGAGTTACTATGACTAACCAAATTAACAAATACCAGAACTTCAGCTCTCAGATATTGATCATTCTTGAGCATCCAAAATATATTTATTGATTTCTGTTTAACATTGATTTCATGAAAATATCAGTGGGAAACCTCAGCTGCGACATTACTGATCCCTACGGTGATATGTATTTATTTTTTTTGAGAAATACGGTGATATGTAGTCAATATGGAAATTTGCATGTACAATAAAATTTTCAAGAAACCATGGTTGGTAAAGGCGTATATTAACTGATAGCTTAAGCTTCTACATGTCAAAAAATGTGCTGTTGCCTGATTAGCACCAATATACCCAAACAATCTGGAGTGGAATCTTTTGCCCTATTCTTTCTCTTCACTTTCTCTTCAAGGGTAGAAATGTAAATGAAAGAAATACGTGTAACATGAATGCTAAGATCACCAACCAACATATGTCCTTGTACGCTAGCTTTACAGGCATGAAAAAGAAGGTTGATATACATTTGGAAGATCCTTAGTGATCTAGCTTTGGAAAAGCTAGTACTTTAAATGCTGATTTTCTGACTTGCAAATTTAAATCCTGGATCAGGATTTTTCCCAAACTTGCTGTCAGCTCTTTGAAATACTAATAAGAAGACCATATATTACTGTATTAAAGTGATGATTTCAGTATATAATTTCCTTCATTAGAAATAACACTGACAAAAGAAAGGCATCATTGTTCATATATAACAGCTAACATAATAAATATATGCATGCTACATTATGTACATTATTCACCAGTATCTGTTATGCCACTAGTTTAATACAATCAGCATGACAATAATTTGTTTTTTATTCTTTTTACGAAGCCACAGGTCTTCATTGTGCCAAGTAAAATGAACATTTGGAATTATTACCTGTAGTTCAAGGAGTTCTGCCTTTCTTGTTGATGATGGAACTTTTGGAAATGCTTCCATAGGATAATGAACCTAAACATTCAATAAAGCTTTCAGTGACTTCTATACATAAAAATATTCATCAATCAGAATCTCAATAAGGCAACAAAAATGGCACAAGTTTATTGACTATCCATCCACAAGGAAAATTAAGAGTAGACAGATGTATACCATCAGATAATCATCCGTATTGTTATCAATGACAAATCCATAGAGGTATAGCAACTCCTGGAACCAAAGAAGAGAATGCTTACATGCCAAGAAGCATGGTGTAAATATTAGAAGTCAAAGATATTCTAGTTTTCCACCAAAGAAAGATATATTCTAGAAGTAGACATTAATGCATATGCATGCATGACAAAAGGCTCATAGGGGTTGTCAGATCTATTTTCCTTCCATGCATAATGTATAACATCCTACACAAAGGACTGAAAAGTATAAAAGCATGTCTAAAAACCACACCAAATCAATTATGAAAAGAATATGAGTAAAACATGACAGGTATGCTCAGAGTCAAAGTTAGTATCATAGGCTCAATTTATATAGCTTTCTAATCCTAAATATATATTGATCTTATCAGTGGTAAGTAGGGATAACAAAAATGTGCTAAAGAAAGTACCTCGTTACCTTTGTTACCATAACTGATGTTTATCTCTTGATCAACTTTAAAGTTTTCTTGATCCGCTTTGGATTCAACAAAAAAGAAAACGTATCAAATATGGCAACTACCCCTCAAAAATCAAATAGCAACCGTTAGTATATAACAGTATATGAGTAATATTCGAGTTCACAATCATCTCAGAATCGAGAACTATTTTTCTGAAGAGAATGGAGAATATTTCCAAATATGTATTGAAGCATCCAAAAAGAAAAATTGGACTGGTTGGTTGAACCTTTACCACCCATTTGACTGGCCTGTGATTGGTTGTGGGTCGAGTTTCTGAACAATTGGTTATAACCTATATTCAAACGAGTTCTTAATGTCTGGCAGAAACTGTCTCGCTGTGGTACAAGAAGTAAGAAACAAGCAGCATGACTCATGGGATTGAAAGCATTAGTGTCAAGGTTTAACACATCTAGGCAAAATGGTGGCACAGAGGAGAAAATAAATACCAAAACTGATTTTATCAGTTATTGCTAGTGGTTCAACCTTCTTAGTTGTTCTTCTGTTTATGATATATATAATCTATGTCTGTCCTTTTTTCTCTTTTGATGATCAATCTCTGAATTTTGTTTTGTAGGGGCATAGCTCTGACAATTAAGAAATGTAATAGATCAGGTTTGAAGGATCACATAGAAACAAAGTGAATTCAGGAATCATTGTCATGCTAGTCTTGAAAAAAAACTCAATGTCAAGTAGTAAACAGGATGCATATATCCAGTCCAATAACAATTGCTCTATGATCACTTAATCAGTATAAAAGGTGAATCCTTTTGGGTGTAAAACTTCTTTTTCTTGATCATAATGACATCATGAAAGCGTTTTTTTGGGAAAACAACAAAAGTCATGCTTCTAGTGGAGTTGTAAGAAACTGAGGCTAAGTCAGTAACTGACACACAGTTTGAGCCCTTGAAGTGAACTGCCTCTCCTTTTAGGGTACTTCTGCCTATATGAGCAAAAGCAATTTCATTGTTTGCCATGATTCATCCGAAAGACATGCTGAATATATACAATTTTCCTAGATCAACGAATCTCCAGCAACTTTTATTTCATAATCCAGGAAATAATTTGAATAACACTAGAACACAATCATGTATTATTAGTTATAAGAACAAAACAATCTTCTTTAGGCATAGTTTGGTTAAAATAAAAATGAGATCACTCAGCATGCAAAGATGTGTAACATTCATGGGATGTTGGTCGCCATCTATAAATGACTCTAAAACTTCCTGTTTATTCTAATGATTATATGATGAAGTTTTACCAAGCACCAAATACATTGCTGCTGGATTCCCTGATACAGCTCCTGTTGAATCAACCTCCCATGTTGCTGCAGGAGTCAAACCTGGAAGATATACATCTTTAAATTTTCAAAAGGTAAGCAGAAGATTACTTTCAAAACATAAATTATGTGATATGGGAAATGTGCTCCTTTTAAATTTTTAACACAAAACAACTTCCAGTAATATGAACTTGAAATAATGTAGCCATTCAATCTTTTGATACTTGATATAAGTAAGACAATGATTACTGATTTTGCTAGCAATTACAGGGTACTTAACTATAAGTTCTAACATCACCAAAAGGAAAGACGGTACTAGTGTCAATCCTCTACGTATATGTACATCTTAATCGTGCAAATCTCTTTTTGAAGAAGAATAAGCATGGGATATGTCATTATGAAGGAGGTATGTTGTACCATGGTTACAGAAGTCAATTCCTGGAATAAGCCCCTCAACCCAAATGGTTTCTGTACTTGCTGATTCATCGATCTTCTTTTGCTCCTTGGCATCATTGTCCTAGCACAAAATCATCATTTAGCTTCCTTTGTCAATATGATTACATATAATGAGGCATAAAAGTGATAAGCCAAAATGATAGCAGAACTTCTATTGCTCCGTGCCGAAGATGTTGAACAAAAAGTTTACCATTGCAGAAGACCCATGCACGTTACTTTGGAGCAAAAACTTGCTGCCTTGAGTTTCTGATGATTGAGGAAAAACATACGAAGAAGGAAAAGGAATGTTCAAAGCTCTGGTCCAGAATATGGAGTTTGCCCTGTCAATATATCCAAGGATTTATATTTGAATATGAAACACTAGAAACAAGATTGACGCACTGCAGAAGAAAAAGAAGATTTGATAGTTTCAGAATACTACTAACAAGCCAAAAAAAGATCCAAGAAAATATTACGCTCTTGCTTTTCCTATAAACAGATTGCTGACATCTGACCATTCATTAATGAAATCAATTTAACATGATATACCTTGCTTCAAAAATATCAGGAAGAAAAATCCTTAAAATGGTTTACTGATTGGTGTAAAATGTGCATAAAAAATAGGATATTGTTAATTATTTTATACACATTAATAGGGGCACAGGAATTGGTTCATTGGTTACTGCTGAAATAAAGAATAATTGCACCTCAGAAGGCTAAAGAGATGTCCATCCTAATCAAATCTTAAATCACAGTAAGAGTCGGAAAATACGTACCACAGGAAATCTTCAAATTGCACCTCAGTCCGGCTGATCACATGGCATGAAACATTCTATGGTTAGTGTAGTTTCTGTCTTGAAAAAAGATAAATACTAAGAAACAGTGATTTTTGCGCAGTCAAAAAGGAAAGAATCATGATCTCCAATAACCTTGAAAAGATAAATATTATTTCTGTAAAAAATTAGGAAGCATTATTTCTGTACAAGAGCAAACATTCAGAAAGCCTTTGATCACATATCTTATCTGCATATAAAGGAGAGAACTTCGGGATACCTCTAACAATTGTCAACCAGAAACTAAAGGTATTAAGATTCCTAATTCGTGGGCATGAGAAAAGGATAATATCCTCTAATCAAATGAGTCACCTTTCTGAAACTCCACTTTGACGTAGCAGCTCCTCTGCAATGTCTTTCACTTTATTGTCATACAACAATTGCAGTTGTCTATGCTGTAATGAAGTTCCCATATTTTCCTTTGTTAATTAACATCTCATTGTAGCATTCTCGATATTAAGTTACAAATATTTTACCTGCAAAACAGTTGCTCGGTAAAGTGTGGTTCCATTCAATTCGGCAAGTTCGTCTTCTGTGAACCAAATTGAACTTCCAAAGGTGCTTGGAAGCATGTCCAGATACCTATAGATATGCCAATAAATACAATCAAGACAAAAAAGAACTTGTTTCCAAGCTTAATGAAGAATAGATTGATATACAGTTACTGCTGGTGGAGTCTTTAAATAAGCTAACTAATACTTAGCAGGGGAAAAATTATCTCACCTTTTATGAAGTAGACATAAATAGCATAGGAATTAAGAAACAGTAAGTACAATTTCAGTTGAAAGAAACAACTTGAAGCCACTGCAAGCATTCTTACGGCTTCCAGAGGGAGTCCGGCCGCAAGCGCTCCACCATCAAGAAAAGCATGACGAGGAAACGATCATCCACGTCGCCCTCCTCGAACAAGGCCCTACAGGTCGGACCAAAAAAGGAATCTTGAAGCACTCTCATGGGGGTAATGGCCAAATCAAGCGGAACAACCATCACAACACCTAAACAAAAGGCATCAAGATCAGAATTTGAAGCAAGAACTCGCACGAACAAAGACAAAAAAAAAAAGTGAAGACGATCACCGTCGCCATTGTTTCCGGCAGGCTGCGCCGTGGAGTAGACGCCGAAACCCTTGTTTTGTCCGGAGTATCGAATGGCACAACCCCGCAGCTCTCCTCCGTTCGCCTTGATCAGAGACGTTGATAGAGATTGAACGATTACGAACCAAAGAGGGATGTAAGAGAGAGAGAGATGTACCTGGAGCCATTGGAGGAAGCACTGGAGCTTGGCTTCTTGCTCTTTGGGGTCCGAGGCCTCCATCTAGACGCAGAGGAAGCACAGATTGGAATTTGGAATGGGCTTCGGGGTTTCAGAGGTTTATTGAGGTCGTTTGTGTAAGCACTAATTACCACTTAAATTTTTTTAATTGAAAAAAGTATGAAATATAAATTTTAAATAGATTAACTTGTAAAAATAAACGGTAATAATATTTTTTAAAAATTATAATAATATCACCCCCTTCCAAATATTTAAGATTTAACTTTCTATTTTTTAATTATTTTATAAATTTTAGAATTATTATGGATCTTTCTATCTTTTTTTCTCCTAATCATTAAAATTTAATCTAACAATTGTAACAGTAAGTAAGACAGGTAATAATTATTTAAGTAGATAGTATTATCCTTAAATTTTTGTTCATATATTCAATTAAATAATTTAAATCGAGAGAGGGAGGATAGAGAGGAAAAGTGAAAAAAAAATAGACATCAAGTCATGAAAAAAAAATAGTTCTTGCCTTTTAGGAACCAAATCTCGTGATCAATGCAGCCTTTATGTACTATATGGTGGTGTAGTATGCCTTTAACCTTTGTTTATTTTGATGAAAATAAAATATTACAGAAAATAAATTTTAAAAAAGTAATTGTTTTATGTGTTTGATGTATGACTTAAAAGTATAAAAAAATGTCTTGAAAGCATAAAACAAGATGACTTTGTGAGAAAAAAAAATGAATTTTCATTTTGAAAAGAGAAATTCATTTTTTTTCAAAACTTATATTAGTTTTCTGATCAATAGAAAATTATTTTTTCTATTAACCAACCATTTTTTAGTTACTAAAATTGATATTTTCGGAAAAATACTTTCATCAAAACAAATCAAGTCTTAAATTGAATTCTTGTCCTAATTTTTCAGTTTAAAACTTTTAAAGAGCTAAAAGATGAACATGAATCAATTATAGTATGTGGAGACTTTTTGTTCAGTTTTACTCAAATTTTTATATGCATTTCCTCTTCTTCCATTTTCTAATCGGTTTTATACAACCGTGTGCTTTTAACTCAAATAAAAGGTGCTAATTAATAATTCAAGATGCAAATGCGGATCCCGGAGGTTGTTGTCCTTGTAATTATTTTCATGCGTCCAAAAACTATCCTATGAGTAATAAAAAAAAATACTTCATAAGCATTAGTACTTATAAGTAGATAAAAACTTATTTTAAGAAAAGATTATTTTCTTTTACACTATCTGAATTATAATAAATTTTTGCATCTAGTTTCATTTTTTTAAAAATTTTAGCTTTGTATACGTGATTTATAATATTGTATTATTTTTCATAATATCCTCTGTCAGCCGTTTAATTGTTCTATTATTTTTTTCAAGTGTGCGAATTCTTGATTGGGAAAAAAAATAACGACTATTGAAAAAGAGTAAAGCGAAAATGCGCTAAAAGTTTAAAATGCGAGAATGACATTTGGCAACAAAATAAGTTGCCATGTGTCATACAAATATTAGAATTAATTGAAATAAAAATTTATTATAATTCATACGTCAATAGTTAGTTTTTATAACTAAAAAAATTAACTAATTATAATTAATTAGTGTAACAAACCCTCACCTTATAAATAGAATAAACTTGAACTCATAGGTCTCCTCTAATCTTCATTTGAATTTTTATGTCTATTTTTAGTTATAGCTTAATAGTTTATCTTTACTTTATTTAATTTATATACACTTTATTTGTTTTGCAAAAATAATTTTTTATTCGATTTTTTTTATAATGAATTTTATTTATTCTTTAAATATCTTTACACTTTATTTATTTCTTATATTCACTTATAGTTAGCACAAGAAACATTCGTGCTTATTTTTTTATATGATCTTGGTTTTTTTATTATGCTAACTATATCATATTAAAATTCTGAAAAATACTGTGCATCTTTTCATTTAATCATTAGTTTTTGTATATATATTTTTTATTTTTATGCACAATAAGTCAATTTTTATTTCATTTTCATGGGAGAATATTTTCTCTTTATTGTTTATATATCTTTTATTTCGATATTCACTAACAATTCGTAAAAAAATTGATGTAGAAAATATCAAAATAAAGTACCACAGATTTACAATGTATTCAACTTTTTTTCAATATTTTTATTTGGTTTTTTTTCTTGACCTTAATAATATTTTCTTCATTAATAGTTTAATTATTAAGGACCACTTTTTCTACATGGAGAACATAAAAAGATAAGGACTAATTAAATATTCAAAATTAAATAAATAACTTTTACTTTTAAGTGGCATAAAAATACATTATATATTGATTTCAGTCATGAATAAATAATTTAAATGATGTTCTATTTATCATATTATTATTCATTACAAATTCCTATTTTAAAAATAACATTACAATTAATAATGTTAATTACAATCTATCTATCTTTTATTTTTTTTACTATATTAAAAGCAAAGAAGTTTGGAGGGGATGACATTTGGCAATAAGGTGACTTGTCATGTGTCTTACAAATGTTATAATTAATTAAAATATAAGTTTATTATAATTCATACGGCTCTAGCTAGTTTTTATAACTAAACAGATTAACTAATTATAATTAATTAGTATAACAACCCCTCACCTTATAAATAGAGGAATAAAGTTGAACTCATAGGCTTCCTCTGTTCTTCATTTGGATTTTTATGTCTATTTTTAATTGGAAAATAATATTTTATCTTTATTTTATTTAGTTTATTTACACTTTATCTATTTTGCAAAAATAAATATTCGAATTTTTGGATAATGAACTTTATTTATTTTATAAATGTCTTGACACTATTTATTTCTTATATTCACTGCACAAGAAACATTTGTACTTATTTTTTATATGATCTTTATTTTTTATTATGCTAATTATATCGTACTAACATTCTGAAAAATAATGTGCATATTCCTATCTAATGATTAGTTTTTTTTTATATATAGATTTTATTTCTTATGCACAATACATCAATTTTTGTTAAGAAAGAATATTTTCTCTCTTATTGTTTATATATTATTTATTTCTATATTCACTAACAATTCGTAAAAAATAAATTAAATTTGTTTCTATATATATTTTTATAGTAATAAAATGATTATAATAACAAATCTATATTATTTATTATTTTTGAAATATATTTTCCTAAATATTATTTTTTAGATCCAAAATTAAAATCTATCTATATTATCTATCTATACTATATTAAAGAAAAGAAGAAAGTATCAAGAACGTCACAAAAATTGGCAAGCACATAATGCATCCACGTGTCCTCTTGAATTAGTGCATGGTTATTTATTAGTTAAATTTAGAATATTGATCTAAATAATTATTAAATGATTATTTAATAATTAAAAATTATTGAACAGTAGTTACAAGATATCTATAGAAATATAATATGGTATTTGACATTGAGATAGGGTGCCATGTATTTATCATATATGTATTAGCAATGTGTATATAGGAAGCTCCAAAAACTTTTTTAATACAATAATTTAATTAACCGGTGGAATAGTGCATAGCAATCAATTAAACGAATATATATATATATATGTGTGTGTATATATATAGAGAGAGTTATAAATAGTATAAATGTCTACAACTCATACATATTTTAAAATAATCTTTTGAGAAAATGGTTTAATAAAAACTAAGTTAATTTAAATATTAATTTTAATACATATTATTTAGCAATCGTCTCCAAGTCACACTACATTCTTATAAATGGAGAAAATTAGAATGTATGTCCTTTCACATTCTTTCTGTAATTTTTTCCAGCCTACCTTTTAATTGTATTTTTTTTCTTAATTTATTTTTCATTAAATAGTAGAATAAAGGATATGTGGGTCTCTTCATGTTCGTTCTAAATGCATCATTTCTAAATATCTCTCCCATTAGTTTTTTATTTATTTTTAAATTCATATTTAAGTAGTGTTAATAATTTTTAATATATTCAAGGTAGTAGCAAGATTTAATTTTATTCTATTTTATGGATTTTATGAGAGATGTGTTCTTAGCAAAGTTTTTTTGTAATTATTTTAACAATGTTGGTGAAATGCATTATGATTTCAAATATGAATTTTATTAGTGGCATCAATTAATTTAAGATATAGTTAAGTCAAAAGAATTTATAATATGATTGTGGCAAGGTTTTAATATAATATTATTATTTCATTCGAAATGATCTTAATGATGTAAATGAATATTGTATGCTCATAATTTTTTTTTATTTTTATTCTTATTTATGCACAAAATAATATTTCTTTTTCAATAAAAATACATCAACCTTTTCTATCATTCTTTCTCATTTTATCTTGATGTTGAAATACACTATTCACAAAATTATATAGATTTTAATTGATCATATCATATTATTTAAGGAAAATAATATTTTAACGATATATATTATATAAGTGTCGATCTTATACAATTAATCCATATATATAAGTGTCATCATATATATATATATATATATATATAAATTAGTTAATAACTAAAAACATTGCTTAGTTAGTAACTATACAAATTGGCAAATTAGAATTATTAAGGATTATTTTCATTTTTCCTTCTCGAACTATCGCAAAATTTTAGATCTATCCTTACGTTATAAAACGAGCAGACATGAGTTTAAACTTTCTACATTGGACACTTTCATCCAATAGTCTAATTTTCTATTTTTTTCTAAATTATTTTAATTTATTAACTGACTATTTTACTCATTTAAATAAATAAAAACAAAAATCTATTTCCTCTCTCTTTCTCTTATTATCTCTTTCCTCTCCCCTCATTGGTGATGATAGAGTGAGAGACTCTCGCCGAAGAGGAGAGAGGAAATAATTTTTTTAATTTTTAATTTAAAAAAGAAAAATAGTCATTTAATAAATTAAAAAAACTTAAAAAACAGAAAATCAGACTATTGAATAAAATGGTAAAATCTAGAAAGTTTAAACTTACTTATGTTCAGTTTTATAGTTTAGGAATAGATCTAAAATTTTACGATACTTCAAGAGAAAAAAAATAAAAATAACTCATTATTAATTTATCAAAACTAAATAATTTATTTAAATAATCTATCTTTTATACTATATTAAAATGATAATAGTAAAAAAGGAGAGTATGTCATTTGTTAAATCGTCACGTCTTATACATGTTATAAAATATTAATATGAATAAATCTTTTGAATGGATGATTAGTTAGTATCTAAAAAAAATTGGCAATATTTGTCATGTTGGTGATGCCATGTGTCTAAAGAGAAATCAGATGTAACTTATATGTATGAATTACTAACAAAAATATATTAAATTATAAATTAAATATTAATATGATATCTTAACTGATTTGCATAAATTATTTAGAAACTAACATAAAATATTTTAGATTATTCAAATATGAAAATAAATAATAACTAATATGTCAATGATTTGTATGAATTATATTGCATTTTATCATTAATAAAATTTCACAGTAAGATATTATTTAATTAAAATTTATAATTCATTTTGAGAAAAATATAGATAATTTTAAATAAGTCTTGACAAATAATATATATGGTTGAGTTAAAAATTATGTATCTTCATATACATAATATTAGTAGAGGTTATAGATTCCAATGTAATTTAATCCATTGGTTTAAATAGACCATTATGTGCGAATAATGCCAAATATTCTAATTTAATTATCCCTATTACAATAATTTAGCATTCAATATTTATTTATACTAATTGAAGATAAGATAAAATCTTAAAGAAAATAAAATATATATAAAAAAATATCCGCGCATAGCGCGGGCATTATACTAGTAATCTTTTAAAACGTAAGTAATATTTTGCTTACAGTGTTGATAATAATATATAATTATAATTTTTGCTAAGAAAAGTGTTAATAAATTTTTGGTATAATTGAGTAGAATACCCTTGAAAGTTAAATTTAACTGAAGTATTTTAATCATAAAATTTAAATAAAACATATCTTAACTATTTAATATATTTAGTAATATTTTTATAGTTTCTGATTATTTAATTTATTTTAGATTTTATAAAAACTAGAAAAGATGGATAACAAAGATAAAATAAAAATATGAAAAAAAATATAATGATAACATTTGAAAAAAAATAATAAGACTAGGATTAAGGTCTTATTTCTCACATTTGAATCAAAGAGTTTTTTTTCATCCGGTAGATCCCACAACATTAATGATGGAAGAAGTAAAAAAATAGAGGAAACAATTCTCTCTCCAACTTGAATTAACCTTATTCCCATTAAATTAAAACAATTGGAGTAATTTCGAAATTAAAAATTATTAATCCAGCTACTATATAGATGCAAAACTTATTATTAAGAAACAGTTAATAAGTAGATCTTTACTTATTATTTTTATTTTTTACTTATAACTAATTATCCTAACAGTTCAAAACTTTTTTTTCTTTTCTAAATACCCACTAGTGACGTGAAATATGAACTTAGGACATGAGATCCAAATCAAAGAAATTCTTTTTTTTTTTGGAAAGGACATCAATGAAATAATTTAACGAAAGCAAGAATCAGGAAACCACTATGAACTCAGACTAAACTCATTTACAGCAAAAGAACAGGTAGTATGGATTTAGCAAAAGTATTCTGCCTGATCTGATGAATATTAGCCAAGCAACCACAACCAAATCAGCTTTGATCGGATTACTCACATTGTGGTGTTAGACTTATGATACATCAATTTAATGTCTCAACAAACAAGCGATGACCTCAAAGATGGTGGGTTTGGAAGATGTGTGCATGACGCCCAGCGTATGACCGACTCCGAAACCACAAGGTCAAGTTGCTCAAATTCTCCAAGTCCAATGGTGTTATTCCTCCTGCTGTGAAGGCCAAAGGCTTTGGAACTGATTGCAGCACCTTTTCTTGCCTCAGGGCTCTTGTGCTGTGATTCTCCGGGCTCATGATCAAAGTGCGCATCGAAATTGGAAGACGTGAAGATCTTGACAGAGCTGAAGTCTGAATTACACAAGAACAAAATGTAAGTGTAATCGGTTTGAGAAGATTCAAATGTATGGCAAAAGTATGACAAGGCATACCTCTTCTACACGGGTCAACATTTAGTTCATTTGTCATCAAGTCACATGGCTGTTGGTCACTGGCTGGACTGAAGAATGCGAATGACATTCCAAGGCTGGTAGACTCGCAATTGTTTTGGAAAGAGAAGTCGGTGACGGGAGAGCAAGGACTGTCCACATTAAAAGAAAATAACAATGAACTGCAAGTATCATCGGCAAAAGAATGATCATCCGCTGTCCGACAGTGAAATGGGGAAGTAGTGCTGAAGCTGGCATCACGACTTGTAGAAGTAAGTGGTGAGGAAAATGAAGAACTCCCAATCTCCCTATGAGTAAAATTGATTGTGTTGCACCGCCCACAGATAACATCTGAATCCTGTGCATGCTCTCTAAACCAGGAATGATCTATAGAAAACAAAGCTAGCATGTTAAGTTGCTAAGCTCAACCAAGAGAGATTTGCATTATTACAATATCAAGTTGCATAAATTGGCATAGAGGTATCCTCAGAGACTCAAATGATTATCCAGATTCTCCATGTCAAGTGTTTTGAGCAGACAAAAAAAATAACACATATATATCCTACTCACCAGTATGCATGATTGGCATCTCATGTTACAGTACATGCATAACCATTAATCCATACAGAATTTGGATTGAATTAAAGTGTGCACCTGGTGCTTACCTAAAACCTGCCTAGCAGACACTCTCCGAGATTGATCTCTGCAAAGCATTGCACTGATCAGTTCCTTTGCGGAGTCGGATACATTGTTCCACTTGTCAGATGGAAACCGTAGTTCAGCAGATCTAACTGCTTCAAAAATCCTAGACTTTGTCTTCCCCCAAAACGGTGGCATTCCACTAAGAAGAATGTAAAGAATTACCCCTGCACTCCATACATCTGCGGCCTCGTTGTATCCCCCTGATAGTACCTCAGGGGCTATGTAGAATGGACTTCCAACCGTTCCGTTTAGGCTTTGTCCTGTTATATTCTATGCCAACTTAAAAGTCTGGAAAGGAAATAGAATGGCATCTGAGACAGAAAACTTGGAAAATGTACCTGGCTTGATATAAGTTGCCAGCCCAAAATCCGCTAGCTTAATTGGTGAAGATAATGACCTGGTAGCCAGAAGAATATTCTCAGGCTTGAGGTCCCTGTGGACGACACCCTTTTCATGGCAATACATCACGACTTCCATGAGATGGCGGAAGAGGTCAGCAGCTTCATGTTCAGAGAAGCACCCATGCTTCTCAAGATGGTGGAAGAGATCCCCATCAACACAGAGTTCCATTACAATGTGTACATGGTCATTATCCTCATAAACGGCTTTGAGGTCAACAATATTTGGGTGACCAGAGAGCCGGGCCATGACCTCAATCTCAAGCTTGATGCTACGGATGTCGTCAGGGGTTACGAGTCTATCCTTTGAGATAGATTTGCAGGCAACACTTTCTCCAGTGAGCATATCAGAGCATGCCCTGATGACCCCTGACTGACCCCAACCCAATTCCTCCCCAAATACGTACCGATCTCCAATGTAAGATATCTGAGGCGTCTCAAGGATTGAATTAATGAGGTCAGGCACCTTGTAGCAGTTGTAGGGTGGATCAGTGCTGTTGCCATTGGCAACAGCCATGCAAAGGTGCTATGAGCTCCCTATAACAATTGCTGTCAACTCCCAACAGACTCCTTTCCCTCAAAACTTCTAGGAGTCCAGAATCGGTTGAACCCTTAATCTAGGAACAAAGCCATACTTGCTTAATGCCTTGAAATAGATAGATCCAAGAGAAAAATGGATAAAGTATTCAATCTTTAAAGAGCATAACAAGCAAGTGAATTCCTAGAGAAAAGAGAAATTCGGGAGCATAAACAACAAAGAATTAAACTTTAGACAAATTACACACAGTACTACAAATTCTCGTCAAATTGTTAACTTCCAGAATGGAACAAATAGTTTAATCGAGCTGTTACAGAAGAAAAGCATGTTTAAGAATTAAAGAAGAAGAAAGCGGGAAAGGGATAGAAGAACAACTTCAAAACACGTCCTGGATGCAGAAACCACAGACAAAAAGAAGCAATCTTCCGAAGAATTCTTGCATATGCTGACAACACGAGTCTTTAATCCCGATCAAATTGTACTCCAATGGCAAAAATCCTAGGGATAACTAAAAGAAGGCCGACAAATTCTCCTACCAACAAAATTATTCACCAAAAGACTTCAGATCACCTATAAACAAGCGCTCAAAGAGGAAGCCCGCCGGCTTTTCGAACAATTAACTCGCAAAAAAGAGGAAACTTGACAAGAACCGAGTTCGATTCGAGGATTCACCTCAAGAAAAATCCACAAACTTCAAAAGAAATCGCAAAAAAAAGGGCAAACAAATCCGGGAAGAAGCGGACAAAGAAGCTTACCACAGGCGGAGGAAGGCGCCAGGCGTTAGAATCCACGGCGATCGTAGGGGGAGCCGTCGGCAGCTCCACGGCGGCCGCGTAAGAGGGGTGGAGGGTGTGAGGACTTCACGGTTTTCCGGTGCCGGAAGGCTCTGTTTAGGACTTGGTTAAATATAGGGACGTGTTTATTAGTAGTTTACTAGACTTGTACCATAACCATCTTAAGAGCTAAGCGACTCCTCCTGTCTCCCACTCTTTATTTAATAATAATAATTATTATTATTACTGTTATTTTATTTTATTTTTTATATGAAATTGTCGGACAAAAACGAAAAGAATAAACTCAGATTAATTTAACAACTCTATGAATTAAATTCGAGATTATTAAATTTTGGATATTTAATTGTGTCAACTAAATTTAATTTATTTTACTTTTAAGTGCAAAATACTAAAAAATATATAAAAAAGACAATAATTAATGAGCATTGAAGTATAATTATATGAGTGTTTGATATAGTGTGTTTATAATTCATGTGTGTACTGTCACGTATGCATTCCTCTAAAAGGAATTTAATTTTTTTTATGTTACAACTCTAAAAGCTATCAAAAATTGTTGGGCTAGTTGGAATATGTTTCTCTTATGAATCTTGCATTGCAACACAAGACCTTTTTTTCCTTCATAACTTAAAAAATTAAGCACCTAACCGAGCCGGTAAATTGCAATAGAAATAAAGTTCAAATGACCCATAAGACACTCAAGTTTGAACTTGGAATTAGAACCAATCTGAATTGTGAACCATTATTTGATGATAATATCCTACTATATATTAACAATAAAATATCCGATAAAGTATCTTAATTCACATTGTATAAGATGCCGATAGTTCACATGCAAAGTGGTGAACAGACATGGCATGTGGAAGTACTTGTTATAAAGTTACAACATACGGCGAATTAATTTTAAATGTTAAGAGTATATAGTAGAAAAAAAAATCAATACAAATGCTTCCTAATTAAGTAGGAAGTATCATATTACATATCTCCTTAATCGTAGGATTTAAGGGCGAATGTTAATTTTTTTTCTCTTTTAAATATTTTCTCTCTCCTAAATTTATTCACCATAAATTTAATATTATACAATTGAAAAGGTAAATAATATGGTACTTCCTAATTAAATAAAGAGCGTCTTCATTTTCTAAAAAAAAATAGGATACTCATCCTAATAGAACCCATCTCCACCAAAGGATTTTTTTTAACTCAAAATCTAGTAGACAATATTCACGGGATTCCCAATCCGACTTTTTTTATTTTTTTAAAAAATCGTCTGACACATTTTAACTTTTATTCACCATAATTTAAATTAATATAGTATATGATTTTATAAGTATTAATAACATGTATTATAATTCAAAATATTAAATATAAAATTAATAAAATATCATAAAAAAATGTTGAACTTTACTATATATTATTTTATATAATAATAAAAATCATAAAATATATTTTTTCGCATCAGGTATTAATCTAGTTTTAATATTTAAATTAGATTGAAAGTTATTGAATGCTACTGAACATATATCAAATAATTGTACAACAAAACCTAACATGTTGGCCTTTCAATTTTGAACAACATATATGGAGCTTATATTATCAATAATTATTTATAAAATAATTTAATCTTAAAATTTGAAAAAAAAATGAAATATTTGTTCTTATAAAATATGAATATTTTTATTCTATTAAATAAATATTTTTTTTCAAATTGCATCTCATCATATGTCAATGTTATCTTGATTATCATGATAATTTATATTATCAAAAAAATAAAAATCACATACATATTTTATAATCAAATATGATAATATATGAGAATATGAGAATTTTAAATTAAATAATCAATAATTTATCTAAATTATCTCATATCAAACATTTCCTAAAAACTATCCTATAACAAGATTATCTATACTTTTAAATATAAATTTAATTTAATCGTAGGCATGGTCAAGTTCAAATGGCTAAGAACATATTTTCTAGGACGGATCGGAAAATAAAATTAAGAGAAAAAACTATTTACTATTATAAATTTTAAATAAGTTAACTAAAAAGAAACATAATAGTATAAATAAGATATTATATAACCTAGTTTGGCAATCAAAATCAAATTTGAATTCTGACTTGATTTTAGTGGATTTTGATAAACCATGAGAAGTTTGTCAGAATCCAAATAAAAATCCAATATTCAGAACTTGGGATCATGTGATCTCAAATCTTAAGCAACAGATTTTTGCTTTTAGGAATATGTCGGTTTCAACATAGCATTTTTTTCATGACAAGACCGTTATTTAATGTTTTCTTCCATACTTTTTTTTCATCTTAAGAGCTAAGCGTCTCCCACTCTTTTATTTAATAATAATAACACCAATAATTATAATAATAATAATAATAAATAATAACTATTATTATTACTTTTTAATTTTATTTCTTTATATGAAATCATTGATTGCGGACAAAAGCGAAAAGAATAAACTCAGATCGATTTAACAACTCTATGAATTAAATTTGAGATTATTAAATTTTGAGTATTTAACTATGTCAATTAAATTTAATTCATTTTACTTTTAAGTGCAAAATACTAAAAAATATATGAAAAAGATAACAATTAATGAGCATTGAAGTATAATTATATGAGTGTTTAATATAATGTATTTATAATTCATGTGTGCACTTTCACGTATGCATTCCTCTAAAAGAAATTTAACTTTTATTTTTTTATGTTAAAACTCCAAACACTCTCAAAAGTTGTTGGACTAGTTGGAATATGTCTTATGAATCTTGCATTGCAACACAAGACCTTTTTTTTCGGAGCTTAAAAAATCAAGTACCTAACCGAGCCGGTAAATTGCAATAGAAATAAAGTTCAAATGACCCATAAAATACTCAAGTTTGAACTTTGAAATAGAACCAATCTGAATTGTGAACCATTATTTGATGATAATATCCTACTATATATTAACAGTAAAATATCCGATAAAGTATCTTAAGTCACATTGTATAAGATACCCATAGTTGATAAACGAGCTAGACCAAAGGCCTATAATAGACTTACAAATTAAGTTTGACATGACTTATTTATTAAATTCAAAAAGTCTGACCTATCTTAATAACTTATTAAGCCATATTTATTAATTAATAAATATATATTAAATAATATTTAAATTATATTTATAATATTAAAAAGAAAATATTGTGCACTTTAGCATTATACATATCTAACACACTATAATTAATAATAATTTCGAATAAAAGTGATTTATTGTACCTCTTACGACATTACATTTGATTTTTTTGAATCAAAATTATTAATAATTTTGGCTCATATGTTAAACACTTTTAATCTTTATAATATATATTAATTATATAAGTTGATCTTATAAGCTAACAAGTTAGGCCTAATATAAACGAGCTAAGTCTGTTTAAATAAAAAGACTAAATTTTAATTCTGAGCCTGACTTATTTATCTAGAAAGGAGTTACAACATATATTTTTCTGCATCAGGTATTAATCTATTTTTAACATCTAAATTAGATTGAAAATTATTGAAGGCTACTAAACATATATCAAATAATTGTACAAAAAAACCTAACATGTTGGCCTTTTAATTTTGAACAACATATATAGAGTTTATATTATCAATAATTGTTTATAAAATAATTTAATCTTAAAAATTGAAAACCAAATGAAATATTTTTTCTTATAAAATATGAATATTTTAAATTCTATTAAATAATTCTTTTTTTCAAATTGCATCTCATCATATGTCAATGTTATCTTGATTATCATGATAATTTATATTATAAAAAAAATCACATATATATTTTTGTAATCAAATATGATAATATATGAGAATATGAGAATTTTAAATTAAATAATCAATAATTATCTAAATTATCTCATATCAAACATTTCCTAAAAAATATCATATAACAAGGTTACCTATATTTTTAAATATAAATTTAATTTAATCGTAGGCGAGGTCATCTAGTGCGGTAAGTTCAAATGGCTAAGAACATATTTTCTAGGACGGACCAGAAAATAAAATTAAGAGAAAAAACTATTTAATATTATAAATTCTAAACAAGTTAACTAAAAATAAAAATAATGGTATAAACAAGATATTATATAACCTAGTTTGATAATTAAAATTAGACTTAAATTTTAACCTAATTCTGATGAGTTCTGATAAACACTGTGACGTTTGTCAGAACCCAAATAAAAATTTAATATGTAAAATGTGAGGTCACTAGATCTCAAATTTTGAAAGAATATGTTGGTTATTACAGTTTTTTTTCATGACGACATGGTTATTTGATGTTTTCTCTTTCTTTCCTTACTTTTTTATTTTTTTTCTCCAATGCATTAAATTTAATATTTTCTTTCTTTTGACATTTAACTTTATCTTTTATAAATTAAGTATATTTAATTTGGATTAATAAAATCTAATAATTTTTTATTTAAGTTTAATATATTATTAATTTTCTATATTTTATTATATAATTATTTTTATTTAAGTATAACGTAATATATTTTTAGACAAGGAGTTAACCATAATATTTTATTATATTATATATAAATTAATTATCTTTCTTATTTTAGTACGTGTTTACTTTTTAGTTTAGGATTGACAAAATATTTATTATATTAACTTTAATTTATATTTTAACTTAATTTTCAATCTTAAAACTTGTTTTTATTTTTTTTTATTTTCTCTATTTATTTTTTAGTTTAAGATTAACAAAATATTTATATATATTTACTTTTAATTTTATTTTAACTTTAATTTTCAATCTTAAAATTTATTTTTCTTTTTTTTATTTTCTCTCTCATCAGCTCATGCTTATCTTTTAATTATATTTCAACATCAACATTTAATTATTAACATTTAAATTTAAATATTTAAATATTAATTATATATTAATTTAATAATATAATTATAAATTAAATTTTTAATTTATATTTAAAAATCATTTAATTACATTATATATATAAGTAAGTTTATATATTACTAAATATTTTGAATAATTTTTTTACGATAAAAAATATTTTTGCAATTTTATTTATTTATAATTTATTTATTGTAAGAAATAATTTATTTTTTAGTTCTTATATGTTTATTCAAACATTCGTGAAACTTAATATTTTTGATTTATTTAAATATATTAAAATTAATTTATTAAATTAATTATTTATAAGAATTTGAGAAAAAATAAGTTTTCGTTTTCAAATGCAGTCCATAAGAAATAAAGAATTGAAAAGTGTCACGGGCCAATTATTAAATTTTATTTTTAAAAAAAATTGATTCAGGTAAATGAATCAAATTTATTAATTTGTTCAAACTTGAGTTCCTCGGTATGTTGCATAAATAATACTATTCAAAAGATCACGCCTCCATCAATTTTTTTTAAAAAAAGAAGTGAAATATATTTCTCCTAATATTTATATTTTTTTAAAAAATAAGTAAAATATATTTCTCCAAATATTTATTTTGCGGAATTCATTACGCTACGACATTTTCTTTCATAATTGACAAGCTAATGGAAAATAATTACTCATGCGGTGAACCCAACTGAGTTGGACTTTATATGATGACAGCATATGTTGGTTGTTGTTATTAATTAATATGTGTTCCAAAAAAAATTAATGGGAGTGTAATTAGCAACCCTACTACTTCGTGTGATTTGAGTGCTTTATAAAACGAGAAATATTTCTTTTTTTCTCGGTGGAATAAAAAGTATTTATTTGTTTAAAGATAGGAATGATGTCCAATCATAGTGACAGCACTCAAAAGTACTAATGACAATATTTTTAATAAGAAAAAACTGAAAACTTTATTCGTTCCATATAATAATAGCGGAGCAAAAAAAAATGAGAAAATTTTAAATGAATTCACCATTCCATCATCTCATTTTTCCCACATACTTTTACTAAATAATTTTGAGAAGTAGGTTACTTCTTTGTAAATATTTTTCATTATAATTAGCAAAAAAATGTAATATTTAAATTGATCAATAATTTTGAAAATAATATTTTTTAATAAGAGAGAAATATATCATTAATCATAAAGCAAATATATTATGAGAGAAAAATTAAAGTGAGTAATGTAAACTGTGCTTAGTAACATTAACGATCAAAATTCTTCAAAAAGTTAGAAATTGTATATTTTTTTTTCAATAATATTTGTAAATTATGCTTTTAAATGTGTATACATATACGCACATATATACATTAATATATATATATATACACACAAAATAATATTTTGGTAAAAAACAACAAAAGACATTGGCGCAGTACAAATCGTGCCCGCTTAAAAATAATATATTTGAAAAAAAACTTCAAGTTCTAGAATTTTTAAGAATTAATCAATCTAATTGATTAATTTTAATGATATTTGTATGAACTAAAAAAATAATTAAATTTAACATATTAGTTTTAATTAATGTATGGATAAAATAAGATAATATTTGACTTTCGGAATCAGGGTAAAATTTGCTCATGGTTCTTATTAATTTTGTTAAATGATTTGATTCGAAATAATTTTCGAGGCAGAATTAAAATAATGAAATTAAATGCCACGTGACACTATTTCGTTGACTTTGATTTCCTCACTGGACGGGATGAACTCCCTCCCACTTTATTTTTATTTTTTATTGTGACATATTTTTTTAATTTTTTTTTCTCACCTCTCTCACAAATTAATTCATTTTCCTTTCTATTATATTTATAATTTATTTTAACTTTAAAATTTTATTTTATCTTTTTTATCTCTCCTCTCTCACAAAATTTTGTTTGTCACTATCATTATCTTAATTTAATAATTTATTTTCTTATTAGTTAACCTAATCATTTAATTATAAAAGCCACATCAACTCTTTTTTATTATTTAAAATAATAATCAATTCAAATGAGTTAATTAAAATATTTAGTATTTATAAACTAATTTTTGTCTTTAATATTATTTATTATTTTCTGATTTCGGTAATAATATTATATTTTAAATAGATGTTGAAAAAATAATCATCAAATTTTTTATTCAACTTAGTATTTATCTAATTTAAAAATTGATATTATCTTTCTAATTCTCATATTATATACAAACACTCATCAAAACTAATATATCAAAATATTTTTTTTTATTCTCATAATTATATTTTATTTCATCTAAATATTATTAAAATTAATCTATCAAATTAATTATTTATAGGAAACCTCAAAGAACTTAAATTCTAATCGTCAAACTCTACCTATGAGAATTGACATGAAGTAGCTATGTTAGAGCTTGGGCTTGATTCGCGATGTCAAACGCAATCAAAGAGTACAAAGTTTAAATAGATCATATCTTTTATAAAATAACTTTCCGATGGATGATTGAAAGAATTATGATATTGAAATTAGTATTGTTATACATCTTAATGATTTCATGGCTTAAATGGTGAAATAATAATAATAATAATAATAATAATAATAATAATAATAATAATAATAATAATAATAATTTAAGTGATTGAGTTAAGTGTCTTGTTTGAATATTTTGGAGGATGACAATCATTTATAATGCACTGTAATGCTATGTCACAAAATAAAAAAACCATAGTGTTTTTCTAAAATTATGCTTTATCATGTGGGTTGTGGGATGATGATGGGACATTTTAGGGCTCAGTTAGCATACCCACCCACCAAAGGGATAAGGTTGGTGGGGGAGAAAATGATACCACTTGCATGTCATTATTAAATGAACAATTAAATGTTCGAATAGCCCATTATTTCAGTTTAAATTTTAGATGATATTTGATAATCTTTTTATATTTTATCTTACTGATTGACTTGATTAAGTTTGACTCAACATCAGGTTACGCGACTTATAATTAGATCGATATTAAAATATGAATTTAATAGATGTGTTCCTTCTTTTAAAAGAGAGGGATATCATGTTCCCTCTTTAGAATTTTCAAATAAAAAAATTACTTTCTTCATTTAATAATATCTAAATCATAAATTTGTACTCGGATAATTTTAAATGAGAAAACACAATGATACCTTTGTTATAAGATTCTTTTAAAATAATCAAAAGTTGAAATGAAATAGTAAAGAGTTGTTTTTTATTTAAGGAGATTTCAAGTTTAATTTTTTTAAATGTAAAATATTTTTGTGGAGAGTTTTATTTATTATAGTTAGATGTTTAATTCAGGATGACACATAATAATCAAAATTAAATTCTTTTAAATAATAATATTTTTAAAAAAATGGAGAGAAAGTATAAGATACTAATTTGGGCCAAGCCGAAAGCCCAAGAGCCTTAAAACCCAAAGGAAGAGTCCAATGCAGTAAAACCTCTGGTTGCCTGGTTGGGGCCGCCGCACTGCATTGGCCTTCCCGAAACAATTTATGCTGTTTATGGAGTAGTTGGGGATTCAATGCTTTCACTAGGATTCATTTTATTGTTTCATGGTATTTAAATTTGCATCAATGCCGACAATATGTTACAAATGTTTCTTCTTCTTATACAACTAACCATCTTCGAGCAATCTTTTATGTTTGATGACACAGACTATCAAATATTTCAACTAAAATGTGCAGCATCTTGAATTCTGTCTCTTAACCTTTATTTTATTTTTACATCTGTCTTAGGCCCTGTTTGGCATGCATTTAAAATAGCGTCTACACTAGCACGTAAAATGTTGACCAAGTGAATACGCTACTTAAAGTGTTTGGTAAGCATAATTAATAGTAGCGACAAACGATTGAAACTCAACGTTTTGAGACGCTTGAAAGACCAACATCTAGGGTAGCTACAGACATATTGAAATTTATTTTCGAATATACCCTCAAAATATTTTATATTAGTTACTATTTATATTATACACTTATTATTTTATACTACATGATCATTTTATTGTTTATTATTATTTTATTAATTTATAAATCATTTGATCAACTATTTATTTTATTATTATTTATTAGTATTAAAATAGTTAAAATAAAGATGTGTTATTAAATTTATGGTGCATATATTAATNTATTAATTTATAAATCATTTGATCAACTATTTATTTTATTATTATTTATTAGTATTAAAATAGTTAAAATAAAGATGTGTTATTAAATTTATGGTGCATATATTAATGTAAATTATTTAAATAATTATTTGTATCATGTTTAGTCATTTTATATTTGTTGATTGATTCAAACGTTATATTTGTTACACTTTTATTAATTTTAATAATTAACTCGCTACCGCTAATCGCTAATCTCTAATCGCTAATCGCTATTAATCGTTAGTGCATGTCAAATAGAGCTTTAATCTTAATTTATCTTTTTTTATAGAGTTGTCATTGCTATTTATTTACATGACTGCTAACTTTTTTTTTTTTGCTTAGTTGGTGTGGTCTGTATCCCACATTGTTAAAGAACGAATGTGTCCAGGAAAATGTAGTGAATTGTAGCTGCAAAGTAACTTGGACATCCATTATCTTTATCATCTAAAATAAGCTTGTTGAACTCTAGAGTTTAGGTAATTTTTTAGCTTGTATGATCTTATCGTAAAGTTGTGTCGTAAGATTGGAGAGTTTATTTACCAAATAACTATAGTTATATAATAACTAATGTAATATCAATATCAAATAATTATCTTTATTGAACATCTACAAATGAATAAATATCACTATTTCAACTCATTGACTATTTTTGATAAACTTCACTTTTAAACACTAAGTTAAATAGTTAAATTTTTTTATTATATAAAATAAAAAGTCGTATAGACTCACGTAGAATCATATGAATTTTATGACTAAAATTTAAGGGTTTGTCATTTAAGATTTTATGTCGATTTGATTCGTTTCACTGATCTAAATTCTTAAACTCATAAGAATTTTAGAGTTGACTCGAGAATTTGACAAGATTGATCTAAAAATAATGTTTTGAATTTGAAAATTGTTTAACTAACCAATAGAAGGTTGTCACATTTTACGAATGTTTCAATGCAGCTTGTTGTTTTGGTCGCACAATCTTGTTTCCTCATATGTAGCTTGCTTGGCTTTTATTTTACCTTGATATGATGCCTTTGTTTAACTTATTTTCTTGCCTCGGTAAGAAGCTGTTTGAGATCCATGAATGTTCATTTTTGCATTCCAAACAAAAATGAGAGATTGTTGGAGCCTATATGCACAGAATGAACTGTGTTCCATTGCATAGAATAATCTGTATTGTGTTGTAACAACTTGTGGTAAATCTCATATATATTTTTTCCATCGAGAAGCTCTTCGATGGCATGAGACCAGTTGATGTATAGTGATTGTTATACTTTAGCTTTTTTCGTATTGCATCATTACTTCCAGGAAGACTAATGCTTTGTATTATGGTGTGCTATAACTCCACTCTCATGTCCATGTGTTGGATTAGCAGATAAGCTCAGTATGCTAGTTTTCTAAAGACCCTGATCACATGCGTTATCCTTCATGATCTAATAATGAAACTGAAACCCACCTAATTAAGCTCCTAATCTAAAGACCGCCCTCATTGAATTATTTGAGAGTTGTTATTATTGAAATGGAAGAAGAAGATCTTATAAACTACTGGAAACGTGCTGATGTGAAGATTTTCTCTCAGACAAAGCTCAAGTCCCTGCCAAGTACATTGAGATGTCCATGTGCATATGCCATTTTGGTCCGTGTTGCTTTCCTAATACTTATAGATCATGCAGGTGTCTTCTTGCACATAATATTTGCTACTGCTACATGGTCCTATCTTGTCCTACATGGGAATCCTTATCCTTTTGATGTCCACATTGATGGAGAAACAAATCGGCCATAAGAAAAGCGATTGTTAACCCCCCACAATAATAAATGACCCGAGATATGTGGGCCTACAAGTTTGATCCATTGATCCTTTTCAAATCCATATAACATGCAAGTTGTGTATATACTTTGTTGTTGATCTCTGAATAAACTGTTCATAGTACACATAATAAAACTAATGGATAGCAATCCTTGTTAAAATTGTTGGAGTTGGCGAATACTTCATGGCCTCTTGTTTCTCACATCGGGTACACCCACGTGAGTTTAGGAGAACTGAAGTATTATCCAACGACATTTAATCCCTACGCGTGGAAATGGGGGTTCGGGGGCACCGCCCCCTGACGGGTTCCGCTGCCCGATACCCGCTCGCCGGTGAGCGGGCGGAGGTTCGGGGACGGCGCCCCCGAAATCTAAACGGATTTGAGCTTTTATTTAAGCTGACCCGTATGGTGCAGATTAAGAGATTTTTTATTTTTTAAGGTTTTTGGACCCATATATATTGCTCTTATTTCAGGCCTGATTGTTGAGCGGTTGTAATGAAAAATAATAATATAGTAAAATCTCTTTACAGGATGTAGCTCTCTTTAAAAGATGAACCTGGGTAAATTTGTATGTACTCTTTATTATTTCTACATTTCTCTTTGTGATCATCTACTTGCGTTCTCGGATTTTCCATCAAAAATCATATTTAAAATCCTCCTGAAAACGTGAAGATGTAATCATATGTTGCATTTATGGTTACTTAAGATAAATTTCAATCACATTAAAAATTTAAAAGCCATGTTTTACTTCTATTAAGGAAGATCCAATGAATCAATGATCTCGTTAAAATCAGGTTAAAAATAGTCTGACAACATGTATGCATACGACATTTATGGTTTTTTTTTACCAAAGTCTTCAATCATTTGTCATATACTTGATAATATTTTCAGTTTTATAATCTTAAATTGATGGTTATTATAATACCAGGATAAAGTAGTTCGTGAAGATAACGATCTACGAGTTTTCGAACTTTGATCTTGTCGATGAAAATCAAAATTGACACCAATAAAGTGGGAGTGGAGTGGTAAAGAGCTTCTTCCTCCTTAAAGAAGGTCTTGAGTTCGAGCCCCCTGTATACAGAGAGTCTTTAGTAACCCCGGATACTGTGGGACAACAAAAAAAAATTCAAACTTAACATCTTTACATTTGCTTGATTTGTAAGAATCACATTGGCCTTGCTTTATTTGTTTATACCCTTCAATTGATTTATCTTTTTTTCCACAGTAAATTTTTCAGCTTAATTTTACTGTAAAATACAGTTTTGTCTGTTACTCGAAAAGGTCATTTGGATCTAGATTTATCATTCCAAGAGTAGGAATTGTATTATTTTATAAGAATATTAGTGATTATTCTAGAACTACTGTACTTATTTTTATGATATTTTAACTTAACTATTTTGTCATGTTTCTGTTACTGATGTCTGAAAAACTATTCAGAAGGAAGATCCAATGAATCAATGATCTCATTAAAATCAGGTTAAAAAGAGTCTGACAACATGAACAGGTAATATGCATATGACATTAATGATTCTTTTTATCGAAGACTTCAATCATTTGTCATATACTTGATAATATTTTGGGTTTTATAATCTGGAATTGATGGTTATTATAATACCAGTGTAAAGTAGTTCGTGAAGATTATGATTCATACGAGTTTTCAAACTCTGATCTTGTAGATGAAAATCAAAGTTGACATCAGTTGCTTGATTTGTAAGAATCACATTGTCCTTGCTTTATTTGTTTATACCCTTCAATTAATTCATCTTTTTTTTTTCAAAGTAAAATTTTCAGCTTAATTTTGCTGTAAAATACAGTTTTGTCTGTTATTCAAAAGGGCCATTTGGTTCTAGATTTACCATTCCAAGAGTAAGAATTCTATCATTTTATAATAATATTAGTGATTATTCTAGAACTATTGTACTTATTCTTATGATATTTTAATTTAACTATTTTGTTATATAATGCAAATTCAATCGTTGCTAAAATATAAGGTCAGCTCCAGTGACGAATATTAAGAACATCATACTTAATATTTTCATATCGAACTAATGTTATCAGTGTGAATAACTTTGTGCACCTAAAAAATTATACCTCCCACTTGGAATAAAATAAATTATTAGGTTACTAACTGAGTGATAATTCAGATGGACACTTTCATGTAATTTAGATTACCATTTTTATGCAATTTAAATTAAGAGATAATTCACATTGACAATAATATATTACAAGTAAACGAGATAACCTAGTAGACTCAAATAATTTTAAATCAGATTACCGAGTAATATGCAAAAATGATCGGTAGAAACGTCCTCTCGTTATTATTATGTATTTTTTTATTACAAATAAATGATAATTAACTTCAAAGAAAAAAAAAGAAATGTATTAAATAGTTCATCAGCCATTAGCATATTAAAAATTGCTAAAGTAATAAACTTTTATGGACAGTGACTCTTCCTGCTGCCTTCACATATAAACAGCATGGATAATCATGTTGATGCTACACTAACCCATTAATATATTTTCAAATATTGAGTCCATTATTATGGGATTCAATTTTGGTATATGCTTTTAGAAGTATGAACAGTTTTTAAATAAATATCCCCATCTTATTACATGGATTTTAAAGGAAAAGAACTATATAAGATGAAACTCACAGCTGTTTTTTAAATCAATGCTGAAATGAAACTTTATGGGGTGAATTATATGATTTTTTTAAAATGACATCGCTAAAATTATTCTTAAATTAAATAATGTCATTTGATCAAAAGAGAAAGAATAAAATAAAATAATTTTTCTGAATTGAACCCTGGGCACCAAATAATGATTCATGATTATTATCGGTTAATTTTGACTATTAATACTTTCTCTCTCATCTTTAAAATTTAAAATCACGAGCCAAATCTCAATGTAAAAAATGCTAATATTTTAAGCATATTATTATTAGCATAATAGTTTTTTATCCCAATATGGTATGGAGCATTAAAAGTCATGATGCTAATAGTTTAATTTATCTTGCATTTTTATATCCTAAATATACATCCTAATAATGTCATAATGAGAGATACAAAGTGCTCATTTTTGTTCCACTCCATATATTTTAGAAACATATTAAGACTGAGATTTCAGCCGGCGGTGTAATGAAATTCGTTTGGATAAAAAGTTAATTAATTTTTTTTCAAGTACTTTTATCTTATTTTTTAAATCTGTTTTTGTAAACCAAGGTTTGGAATAAATTTTATTTAAAGTAATATTTAAATAAAGATTCTGGTGCAGATATTGCCATGCGGAAACAGCCACTGTGCAGTGCTTTTTCCAGCCTTGAAAGTTGGCATCTTTGTATGCCACTCATCATTGGCTTATTAATACACTCCATATCTCTGTTTCCTAATTGGCCCCCACTTGGGGCTCCCACAAAATAGAAGAGCTTCATGTACCCCAACAAATAAAATAAATAAATAAATAAATAAATAAAATATAAGAGGTTCTTTTATATCGCCTCGACCTTGGTAATTTTCATCGTCGTCTATATTTAATTTATACTATTACATATTTTTTACTCTATATATATATATATATATCGCTATATATCATAATACTCGTTTTTATTCACGTTTATATATAAATATATTAGTGAGCTATGACGTTGCACGTTTCTTATCTTCTATGAAAAAAAAATAATTTTAAAAATATAAATATTTTTTAATAAAATATTAATTTAAATCCAAACTTTGAAACTATGAGGAAAATTTCAAATTTTAATTATAAAGAGATAAAATCATTAATGTTGGCATAATATTTTCGCACTTACACATAATATTATTTATTTTTATACAATTTTATCAAGATAATTAAAGACATTTTTTTTATTTATATTCAACATCATTCTTGCGATTTTCTATGGAAACACAATTGTATATTTGAAGGCGGAAAATAAAACTTAATTAAATTAATGGTTCTAAGTATTAAATCGGGCACTCATCTCTTAGCTTCATTTATTTATTTATTTTATCTTTTCGGCGTCTTATTGTTCCTTCATAGACGTGACAGTATAAATACGGGAGAGAGAGAGAGAGAGAGAGAGAGAGAGAGAGAGAGAGAGAGAGAGAGAACCGAGACGACGAAATCGAGCATCACCGCCATTAAAGACCAGAAATCAGACCCCCGCGCTCGCTCGCGAACGTCGACGCGACACCTTTGGCTGTTGGAATCCATCCCTCTGCGGCTGGATTCGAGTTGCTTTTCGTGGTCTCTGGTGGTGGGAGCGGTGCGAAGGGAGGCGGTGACATTGTCGCAAAGTAAAGTTCAGTGCCTGTCGAAGGAAAGTTTCGATTTTGGTCGGATTTCTGCACTCAAGTTGGGATCTTGTGATCTCTCCGCGGCGAGTTCGGGGTACGGCGAAATATGAGACATTTGTTTGATTTCTTAGGATGGTAAAAGTAGAATGCGCAGGGAGGTGAAAATTTTTTTCGACTTTGATCGGTTTGTGTTTGGATTCTGTCTCTCTTGAATCTCTGATCTTTGCATTTAGCCAAACATGGATTTTTTTTTTATAATTATGCTGCAAGAACTTTGAGCTTTTTTTCGTAATGTTTTTTTAATCCAACTCCGAAACACGAAGATTGCTTACAAATGCTTGCTGTTTTTTTTCATTGGAATTCGTTGTTAAAGGTTTGCAGCTAATTCGACGCAGTAAATAATTGAAATTTGGCTTTAAGAGAATGCATCATGGTTTGGTTTTTGTAGCCTCAACTGATTAGGTTAAGAGAAGAAAACAAGAGTTTAGCCAACTTAGCCTTTGATTAGAGGATATAATTCTTTTGTGCGGTGTAGATAAAGTCTAAAAGTTTTTTAGGTTTTCCTTGTTTTTTGTATAATATACTGGTCATTAAAGTACAATCTTGTCATCAGTTTGTGAAGGCTGCCATAAGAATAGTGATTTATATGTTGTCAGGAAAAATGTTGGACTATTGACTTCTCAATACTTATGTTTTTGAATACTACGTGAATTTACATTACAACAATGGCAGAGAATCATGTTCATGTTATTAAATCATTGTCTCATCATTTCTCATTGACTGCTATATCAAATAGACTACCATCAAGGATAACTAACATCTGTTTCTGATGCTTTCATATTTTCTCAATAAATGAATATGTGTACCTTTCTTTATAGCGTGCCTTTCATGCCAAAACACCTTTAACTAGAAATGGCCATTCATGTAAGTGTATGCACAATTGCTTAAGATTGAGGATTCCGATGATAATGAAAAATTGCACATGATGCCTTTTCTTTTACCATCTCATCTGTGAATTTCGTTTTTGCAGCTAGGTTTCATATACCCTACCTCAAGATGGTTAACTTCGGGAAGAAACTAACAGCGAATCGAGTGCCAGAGTGGGAAGGGTAGGCTCTTTCCCCATCCTTCAAATTTTTAATGTGTCTTTGAGGCTGTAGTTACAATAGCAAACTGATCTTGACAGTGCCTTGTTGTACATTTGAATTCAAGAGTATGCTAACCTTTTTATGCTCTTTACACTAAGCACTCAGCATAATCTCTCAGAAAATACCTGTTCACAATCATATGCAGTCGTGCCAATGACCTCATTTGCATAGGGTCATCCCACAGTTGCTCTTTGGAGTCAAGTTGTTTTAGACTGATTTTCTGTAGAGATGCTTGGTAAAGTGTGCGCTGTTCACTTGATACCAAATTCCTATTGTTTCTCTAGGCGTATACCTCCTTTGTAATACCAAAAAATCTAGTCTTTGGGAGGGTGATTTGTAATGGAAATAATGAGCCTTTTTATCTTTCAAGATATCTGGTTTGCTTTCGATGGTAAGGATCCAAAACAACTTGACAGTGACTTTGCATCTCCTTTGTTGTAACAAAAATTTTGAATTAACTAGTCCCGGTTCAAAGGAAAAAAAAATATTTTGTGATATCTAGCTGGTAAGAACTGTTCTTTTATTGTGCAGTTATTATCTTAACTATAAGTTGATGAAGAAGAAAGTAAAGCAGTATGTTCATCAAACACAACAAGATGGGAAAGAACGTCGACGAGTAGTCAAGGAGTTCTCAAAGATGCTTGACGATGAAGTATGTCTATATTTTTTATCATAATTTCTGAAGCAAAAACTAACTAGTTCTGTGGATATTCTTGAGAATTGTATTTAGTTGGCTTAAGGAGGTTTTTGAAACACTTTTTAAAGAATAATAGCACAGCTAGGAGATATGTTCATGGCTTTTGTTTTAGTTTGCTTGGAAATGGCAATCTCATTAACTATTTCCAGATTGAGAAGATGACCCTCTTTTTGCTGGAGCAACAAGGGATTCTTGCTAGCAGGATACAGGAATTGGGAGAGCAACGTACTGCTATTCTTGATCAACCGGATATTTCAAAGATATCTGAACTTCGAGAAGCATACACGGGGGTTGGACATGATCTTTTAAAGCTTCTTAGATTTGTTGACTTGAATGCTACTGGTGTTCGTAAAATATTGAAGAAGTTCGATAAACGCTTTGGCTATAGATTCACGGATTACTACCTAAGTACTAGATCAAATCATCCTTACTCGCAGCTTCAGCAAGTCTTCAAGCATGTGGTACTTTCTCCACTTTAATCTAACAGCCATGGTAACATGATCGAAGAGAGAGCAACTGTTCATTTTCATCCTAATCATTCTTGCTTCTACTTATTGTAATTTTTCATCTAAATATTATGGTTACTCTTTATTCACTATGACATGCTATCCTTCACATCTTGTGTATCGTCTGAAACTGTCAATTCGATGAACCAGGGAATAAGTGCTGTTGTAGGAGCCTTGTCGCGTAATCTCTCGGATCTTCAAGAACGCCATGGAAGCTACTTATCTATATATGATCAGCCATCTAACACTTTGAAGGTTAAGATAGTTTCTAAGATTTTCTTCTTTAACTAGAGAAATAGTTTCCATGATTTTTTCTTTATCAAGAGAAAAGTGTTTAACAGTAAAAAAAGAATGAGTTTACAATGTATAGTGTTGCTGATGTTTCATTGACTGCAGGACCCAGTGATTTACCTGATCCAGGCATCAGTGGACAAACTGACACATTCAACTAATTTCCTTCAATTTTTGGGACAACATGCTCTCATTGGTGGTGTCCAAGAAGAATTACCTAGTCCAGAAGAAGAACAAGTTGATGACAAGAGATATCATTTTATGTCTCTTCTTTTGAATTTGGTCAATACTTTCCTTTATATGGTGAACACATATGTCATCGTCCCAACTGCAGATGATTACTCCATGAGTCTGGGAGCAGCCGCCACAGTTTGTGGTGTTATAATAGGATCCATGGCTGTTGCACAAGTTTTCTCGTCAGTTTATTTCAGTGCATGGTCTAACAAGTCCTACTTCAAACCACTTGTATTTAGCAGTATCGTACTCTGTTTGGGCAACATTTTATATGCATTGGCTTATGATCTTAACTCTTTGACAGTTCTTCTCATTGGTCGTCTCTTATGTGGGTAAGTAGATTATCTATTCTGCTATTTAAGAGCTATAAGTATTTGCTTGTGGATATCTACATGCTATTTCGAGTTGTATAGAAATATAATCTGGTCATGACTCTGGGCTGGGCCATCTTTCTTTTTGAATGTTCCATTACATCCTTTTATATTCTGAGTGGATTGCTCTGTCTTATCTTACTATTTATGTAAAAAAAAGTGCACTTTTAGTGAAGATATGGATGTTGTTTCAGATACGAAGAGAAGATTGTGGTTGTAGAATTAAATATAACTTTAGAAAGTCAATAACAAACAAGGAAAAACAACGACTCAACATGTTGAGATCATATACTAGGAGGCACCATTAGGTCAGCTCAGAAAACTGATGGTTCTTTATTATCATAATCAAAAGTGAATATTGGCAATTTGGTGGACAATAATTACTTGCTGAATCATTTCTATTTATGGTTTCTTTTACACCACTAAAATATGAAGCTGCTGATTCTGAACTCGAGCTTATGGTTTTGTGCTAATTGGATCACCTCAACTGGCACAAGAACTTCTTTCTGGAATCTTTCTTTTTTGAGAGTTTCTATTTGAGTCAAACTTTTGTAGCAATTTCTGCAAAGTCGTCTTATTTGGTATTATTTTTACCTGCTGTGGCACTTGATCTTTACACTGCAAGATACCTTTTACATTAAATGCAGATTGGGCTCTGCAAGGGCTGTGAACCGTCGTTACATCAGTGATTGTGTTCCTATTAAGATCCGCATGCAAGCTTCTGCTGGTTTTGTTAGTGCCAGTGCGCTAGGGATGGCTTGTGGCCCTGCTCTTGCTGGCTTACTTCAAACAAATTTCAAGATATCTGCTTTAACAATTAACCAAGATACTTTACCTGGATGGGTTATGTCAGTCGCTTGGTTGGCATACTTATTGTGGCTGTGGATTTCATTCAGAGAGCCAGTTCGTGATACTGAAGTAAAAGCTTCGCCTGAGGATACTAATTCTGATGCTGGTATGATAATTATGTCATCTATTTCCATTCAATAATTTACATGTTAGCCTCTTTCACGACTTCATAAGTCAAAGACATAATCAGCGTGAGAACATATTTTCTTAATGACAGCCATCGACCTTTTGATCCTGAATTACTCATGTCTTTTCCATTTATTTGGTTTGTATTACAAGCACAATTCTGGAAGCGTCATATTAGTGTAGGTACCTTTAGAAAATGCCATGATTTATTTACTAGAAATGATGGTTTTCAGATTTTTTTTTTGAAAAGGATGTCTTTCGGATTATGATCATGAGATTTCTGTACTGACGAATAATGTGTTATTTAGAGATTAAATGATAAATGCTGATGTACTTCTGGATGTTAGCTGATGGGTCTTAGAGTTTTTGTCATTAGAATTTTATATGGAATTTAAATTCTCTAAAGTTGAATGATTAAAATTTAGGTATCTTGTTTATAGTTCTAATTGTTAGTATCTTGAAAATTGTTTAACCAACAAAAGATTTGTAATCAATTAACTAAATTGTAAGACAGAAGGACGAATAGAAGGATGTTTGATAATATCTATGTTTATGTAGTTCAACAAGAACTCTCATTTGGGCTTGTTAACAGGTCATAGGGAGAACGAAGTGCTAGAAAGTGGTCTCGTGCAACCTTTGCTCCTAACTTCAGAAGAGAAAGTGAACGAAGATGAAGAAGAGTTTGATGAGAGTGAAGAGGGTTCTGAAGATTCTCATATGCCTGCAACTTCAATTGCTTCAGCCTATAGATTGCTCACTCCATCTGTAAAGGTTAGGCTCCATTATGATTATCCATTTGCAAGTTCTTAACAATTTAGGTACCAATTTGTAACAGTAGACATTTTGTTATCACATATTCTTGGTTTTTACTTCAATTAATTACGCGATAAGAAAAGTCTTAGCTTCTGTTAGTGATAGCTTTATCCATGTCAAGGAACTGTCACTTCATTTATGATATTCCGGATAATCAGTTATCTACCAAGTTGTTCATGTTTCACATCATTTTCTTATTGCTTAGCAGTTTTACAAACAGTCTACATGCTCTATTTGACACATATCATGTATCTATAATGCTAAGTACCAAATTTCTTGAGAATATAACTTTTGATACGGATATCATTCTTTCAGAAAGATATGGTGGGTATGAGTGCTTATATGAAAGCCAGTAGCTTGAATTACTTTGCTACCTTGGGTACAGATACTTAGCTTAGTAGAGCTTTCATGGTGCACCTTTCTTAGAAGGAATGATATAACATATATATTTTTTTTTAAAAAAACATATTTAATTTTTCATTCTGTCGTGTCATTCTTAATATCCTGTAATTTTGCAGGTCCAATTGTTGATCTATTTCATGCTCAAATATGCCATGGAGATTTTACTTTCCGAATCTAGTGTCATTACCGGTTACTACTTCGGATGGTCAACAAGTTCAGTGGCAGTATTTCTAGCCATCTTGGGACTAACAGTTCTTCCTGTTAATGTCATTGTTGGAACTTATATAACTAACATGTTTGAAGACAGGTAAGACAGATTAAATTTTCATCTTGCTTCCTCGAATATGTATTGAAAAGCGTTCTTGTATTCTATGAATTTTATGTGTCATCATTGCTTTCTTTGATAACATTAAGAACTTTTATTTGTTATACTGTAAGTTTCATGTTGCGGTTCCAATGCTCAAGTATTGCTCATAAGATGACACTGATATGAGAATGATGTTTTCCAAGAAAAAATATCCTCTTGTGGACGAATTCAGTTATTTGAGTTTCAGTAATACATGAGATGGTTCTCTAAAACAGATCCTCACTGATCCTCTTCAATTTTCTGCAGGCAAATCTTGCTAGTATCTGAAATTTTAGTATTACTAGGTGTATTGCTAAGTTTCCATGTCACCAGTTCATATACGGTGCCACAGTATGTCATCTCCGCATTAATCACTTTTGTTGCAGCTGAAGTCCTCGAGGGTAAACTAATATGAGCTCATTGGTGTCTTAAAATTTCTTTCCTTAAGTTTCTTATAAATTAATAAGATGTCATCGTATCTTACTCGTTTTTTACATGCAAACTTCTATGAATTCATGTGCAGGTGTGAATCTCTCACTTCTGTCTCAAGTTATGTCATCTCGTCTCTCCCGTGGAACCTATAATGGCGGTTTGCTGTCTACTGAAGCCGGAACTTTGGCCCGGGTTATTGCAGATGGCATGATTACTGCTGCTGGCTTTCTTGGTGAAGAAAAGCTCCTCAATGTCACATTAGTTTCTTCTCTATTCATCTGTATAACATCTTTGGCCGCAACCATCCTCACGTATAACTCTCTATTCTAGTTCCACTACATATTTTGCTGCCACAAAGAGGTCGAAGACCAGTTGGCGCATAAGCTGTAGAGTGGGTAGATATGGTTATTCAATTTATTCATTCTGGTGGTTTCAGTGTTATTGGGTTTCAGCAGTAGTTCTCTGTATGGTTCTTTTGGAACTGGAAACAGGAGGTGGTCTGTGTTGTTCTTATAGTCAGGAAACACATTTGAAATAAAACAATTGAGAGAAGCATCTATCTGCACTTTGAACTCAAAGCATCTCTTGTTTCACCTGAGATCCCAGGCCTGCTGCATAACCCTAAACCATTTTATGGAGACAATTGATTAGTTCTGGAACATCTATCATTTTATTTTTGCAGTGTTGTCGAATTGTTTTATGAGTTCGTGGTAGGAGTAAATTCGTGCATTTCAGATGTGATTATTTTAGTGCAGAAGGATGGGGTATTAATTGGTAAATATGATCTTTCAGATCTTTATTATATCTTATTTTTCAGTTGACCTTTGAGCAATAAGTATATTATCATAGTTAAATTATTTTATGTTCTATTTCCATTGCAAATAAAATTGCAAGGGTGGTATATGTAAATTGTGAATAGGTTATTGATGTGTGTGTACATATATATAGCATGGTATTTCTAAAGGAACTGGCCTTTAAAGTCGATCAACATTTTTTTGTGATTTTTTTAACTTAAATTTTTTTCCTCTCATCTCTCCATCTTTTTTCAGCATCAATAATAATAAAAACACACTATCTAATATATCTGACATACTCTCAACTGTAACTTTTTTCATATTCTAAATTTAGATTAAAAATTTAGTAATTTTAGTCATCAAACTTATTTTCATTTGTCATGTCTTTTGGTTAAATTCCATCTTTAACTTTATTTTTTATTAATTACACAATAATAGTTTTGTCCTTTCCTTCTAAATATTATAAAAATAATAACATGATCAATATATTTAATACTTATTGTAAAATAATTATTAAATAATATTTGTATCCTTATTTTGTATATTATCTTTAGAAAATTTTTAATTATATTAAAGAAGTAAAGGCAAAGATGATATTTCATAATTACTAAAAAGTTAAGTTCATAAAATTTCGAATGAAATTTAATGGAAGGACTATATTGATAAATCGAAATAAGTTTGAGAACTAAAATTGATAAATTTATAGTTTAGGATTAGATAAAAAATTATAAATTCGTGCGGGAGGGGAGGATGTTAGAAAAAATAATTTTTAAAGAGTAGATGATAATATTATAATGCCATATGGATAATAATAGGATGTTGTGAATGCAAATTAATCAATATACAACTAGATGAAATGTTATATTTAACAAGGTAACGTGTCATAATGTATTTATCTTTTTTCCTAAGTTTATTTTATATTTTCTTAAACTTCATATTATCTAGAACCCTTGTTAAATACATCGAATCATTTCGCAGTTAATGGTAAATCACATAAAATCATTAAAATGTGGTAGAGAGTTCCTGTATCACATAAATGTTACTCATCTACATATCTATCCCCACTATATCAAGTAAATGAGCATTAAATTATTTTGTCGCATTATATCTATTATTATTTATATAGAATTTCTCATAAATTGAAATCTTAATTCCACCGACGTGACACTATAATGATTAAAAGATATTTACATGTCATTATCATTTTATAATAAATGTTATTAGCTCTCTTTTTTCAATTTTTTTTCATTTTATTTTGTTTCTATAATTTATTTTTCTATTGTACTTTGTAACAAAGAATTCGTATCTTGAATTCTGTGAATGGAAATTAGGCATTAGTTGTTCCTTTATCATTGGAAAAGCTCTTAGTGTGATTGCCACTATACAGAAACATTTTATTTCATTCTTCACAATAATAATAATAATAATAATAATAATAATAATAATAATAATAATAATAATAATAATAATAATAATAATAATAATAATAATAATAATAATAATAATAATAATAATAATAATAATTTGTTTAGCAAATACACGGAGAAAAAAAGATATTTCAAAAACCATTACTCATCAATAACTCCAAATCATTTAACTTTAGGGTGACCTTATTGCCACTCCTAAAAGCTTAATGCCACTCCTTCTTATTCATCTTTACCCTTCTTTATTATACTAATAAATAACTTAACTAATTCTTCTTAAAAATTATCAATTCCAAAAAAAGATAATCATATAGATTAATATTTTATCCCTTTTAATACTAACCAGATCTTTTTATCAAAAAATTATTATTATTTACTTACTTCATTACAGCTCCATATTTATTATTATAGTATATTATTTATATATTTTCTAAGTCATACATTATAATATCTTTTTTTTAATATCATATGTTTTTTATGAGTGCGTAATATAATTTTTTTATTAGAAGTACATGACCTTTTTTTTTATCAAATAAAATATAAATATTTATTATTATACATTACATCTCAATCATTTTCATCTTATATTTTATTTTTTTTAAAAAAATATTACACATATATACTAATTAAAATATATTCACTTACTTGTGTTACTTTTTAGGATATCTAAAATTTGATATCTATAATAAATTTAGTGATAAACACTAAAATGATTAATTATAGGGAAGTAAATAAATAGTAATAAAAAATTATACATAATAATTAATTATAGTGAAGTAAATAAATAGTAATAAAAAATCTGATTAGTATTAAAGGATCTATAATACTATTAACTTTCTTGGGAATGTGCTAACTTTATGAAAAGTTAATAAAGTTTTTTAATAGTATAGAATCAATAAGGTAAAATTGACAAAAAAATGTGGCATTAAGAATTTAGGAGTGGCATTAAAGGTACCCTTAATTTTATCTATGTGATTTGTTAAACAAGTAATTGTTCTAATTATTCATAGCTCCAAGTCGTTTAATTTGCCTTGCACTATATATCCTTGTTAAGTTCTCACATATCATGCCACCTTGTGCACCCATCTAGTAATTACTCCTCAAATATATGGTTAAGAAAAAAGATGAAACATATAATTTAAATTATTTTTATTAATAATTTCTTAAACATAGTTTGAGATAATATTTGACAATAACGAAATAAATAACCAAGAATATAAAAAAAATTGCTATATTTTAATATGAGATACTAAAAACTTAAAATGGCGACTAAAGTTTATTCTTTTAAGCCTAGCTAAATATTATTTCTCTTTTGATATAAATAAATGTTTCTTATGATGTCTTTGACTTAATATTTAGTCTCTCTCTCAATTTAAGTACTTTAATCTGTGATATGACTACAACTCTTTTAATAAATAACTATGTTGTTACCCCTTACCATGATATTACACAAGCATCTCTTGCTAGTAATTGTAATCTTATATTTTGATTCATCAGTCCTTATGCTTTCTTTACATAAATATGTTAAAATTTATAACACCAATTTTATGGTTTTGCACGATTAAATTTCCTAATTATAAAAGTGTAATTAATAATATAAAAGAAAAAAATGAAGATGATAAGAAGCATCATATTATTTATCTTTTGAACCATAGACCGTTAAATCGACGATTAATATTAATTTTTTTTCTAAACTTTTTTTATATTCATCATATATTTAGTATTTTATGATTGCGGAAGTAGGTAACATGCTCTAAAGAGCATCTTCGTTGAATTAAAAAAATGAAATGTGTTAATTCACTTTTATGTAAATCCATGTAAAAAAAATCAATTAAAAGGAATCAAATTCTTTTCTTTTCTTTGCCGTTTCCTTTTTCTTTTCATTTTTTTTACGTCACTTTTAATCGAATACCTCGACTGGGCAAAAGAGCGAACACTTGTAGGACGAGGACATCTGCAACATCGACGGAGATGGCCGAAGAGGTGCCGGAAGGGACGGTGCGTAACATATTGGATCAGAAGAGCCTCAAGTGGGTGTTCGTCGGCGGCAAGGGCGGCGTGGGTAAGACCACGTGCAGCTCCATCCTCGCCGTCCTCCTCTCCCAGGTCCGGCAGTCGGTGCTCGTCATCTCCACCGACCCCGCCCACAACCTCTCCGACGCCTTCCAGCAGCGCTTCACCAAGATCCCCACCCTCGTCAATGGCTTCTCCAACCTCTTCGCCATGGTACAATTCCGATGCGACTGATGTGGGAAATCGACGCCCCTTGTTTCATGCTTTGTGCCATCAAATGCGTGCGAGTTATGTGGATCCTTGATCTTGTTTCAGTCTGATTAAATTTGGGAGTATGAATTGGTTACTTTTTTCGTGCATGATTTTGGATTGCCTGCTGTTTAATGATCTTGATCTCAAATTTCGAATTGCAACCGGAAGGGATATGCAATGAGCAGACACCAAAATATGATAGATGAGTAATTAGATATTAGACTCTAAAGCAAAATTACCTCGTAAAAGGTAGATAATTTCTTATCTGCAGCAGAACCTGTGTAGTTTATTTTAGGCATGTGAATCAAAATGTTAACTGAATCGCTAGTAAAACCTTTCTTCTTTCCATGTGAATTGAGAGTAAACATTTGATCATAATTTTGCTTGTATTAGCCGAGTTATATAACGTCCTTAAGCTCTGAATTTTCAAACTATGGGAATCTATTGTCGATTTCATAGAGATGAGGAATACTTGATGAGTTATTTATTATTTTGGCGTCTGAATGAGAGGCAAAAACCGTGCAGCTAAGAACTTTCTCATACTGTGGAGTTACAAATATCCTGCATGTCGTTGCCTCTTTTGTCGGTACCAGGATGTCGGGAAATGCTTTATTTAAATAATTATATGGTAGATTACTTTTTTTTCCGTTTCATAGGAAGTTGATCCAAAAGTAGAGAATGAAGGGTTAGCTAATGATGATGGCATGGAGAGCTTTCTTTCAGATTTGACGAATGCTATTCCTGGAGTTGATGAGGCAATGAGCTTTGCCGAAATGCTAAAGTGAGCATCTCCCACTGTATAATTTTTTCTTTGAGGGAAATATCTCCCATTATATGCTACAATATGCATGTTCATTTTCCTCGTATAGCAAATGCAAATAAAGTTAACGCACTAAGAACTTATCTCTGCTCTTTTTTTCTCAATGCAATATTTTTTTATGTTGTGCAAATTGACTAATGTGACATAATATAGAAAGAAACTGAATGAAATGGTGTACTGCTTTAACCAAACCTGAGGGCGTTTAAACATTAAGGTAATACAATATTGTTAAGTGGTAAGTCATAGAATATATATAAACTATACTGGGAAAGTGATAAGATGGTAGTAAAGAAGCAATAAGCATGTCTATAAAACTTAGTGAAAAGAAACTTTAAAAAGTGCGACTACTGTGTATAACTTATAAGTACACGTCAGCTGATACAAGGATCCAGAGAAAAGAACAAAAAATTTCCAGGAAAACTTTTCCATGGTCCATCATCCTTATGTTCTTTATAATTTCATGATGGCCCATCACAGCTCATTCATGTCTAGTTATCAATAATTTTCTTTACGAAACATTTTTTGATCGAAAGATGCAGAAGTTGCATTTCATTTCAGCTAACATTACTATGTTGCTTGATGATATTTTATTGGAAGGCACACAGACCTTGAAAGATATTGACAAAGGAAAAATACCATTTCTTATCTTAGAGATTCATTCAAGAAGATATATAACATCATTAACCATCAGTTGATAATGATTTGCTGAACAAAAAAGCATCCATAATGATATTTTATCGTCAGATGTACATTTGACCTATGCTTCATTAAAATATTCATACCACATATATTCATACTGACAAGAACGATTCATGCCCCAGATGTGGTTGCTATATTTCTTATAACTGTTGTATTCATTGTTTCATTGAACAAATTTATCAAAATGGGATGGTTACCACCAAAACTGTTTATTGTTTTTCACATCAGAAGAGTTATGCTATTTTACTTTTGGAAGAGAAATAGTATTATTGGAATTACCTTGTTAAAAGATCTGGAAAAGAAATCATTATTTTGTTAAATCTTCTGGAGATTTATGAACTTTAATTATCTTGAGCACTGGTCTACCCATTTATGCTTTTCATATTGCAGATTAGTTCAAACAATGGACTATTCGGTCATTGTATTTGATACTGCTCCAACTGGTCACACACTACGTTTATTGCAATTCCCATCTACGCTGGAGAAGGGACTGGAAAAGGTTATGGCTCTGAAAAACAAGTTTGGTGGTTTGTTGAGCCAGGTAATGTAGTTAATGGAACTCCGTTTGTACGACAATGCTGATAATTCCTTTGTAAAAATACTTGAGCAACTAATTTTCTGATCAGAGAGTTATTATTGAGCTTTCTTTTTTTCATTATTTTCGTCAAATGAAGTTTCAAATGGTTATTCTTAACTTCTTGATCCATTGTGTTTTACACTAATAGAAATCGAACTGATTGTCTTCTTATACATTTCTGGTATTTTGTTTTAACATACTCCATTATTTTGGTTGTGAATCTTTAAAATTTATTATTAACCATAATTGTTACCCATATTTATTCTGTCCATGAACTACCTACTTTTTGTATTTTAGAACTTAAGAGCTTCTTTCATTGCATATTTGTGTTTCTACCTATTCATTGGCATTAATCATATTATGAGTTATTTATTATAGTTCTTTCGAGAATTTCTCATGCAGTAATTTTGTTGGAGAGAAATTTTTCGTGCAGTACTATGCTCATGGATTTTTTTAGAACTTAAAAATTCAACTTTGCTATTCAAATTGTTCAAACTTAAGGAGCAAAAATATGGACTTAACAAATCCATCTTGGACCACAATATCGTGGGTCTAGTACCTCTTCAACAATATCTTGTTGATCACAATAAGAAAAAACAAGATTGGAGCCTAACTTTGTATGAATTGTAGCACTCCAGAAAGATAGAGAAAACAAGCTTCCTTTAATAATTTAAGAAGTGTAGAATTAACTTTCTGTTGGATGAACCATTGATCTTATTTTTTATGAAATCTCCCCAGTAATTAGAATTATTGATTATCCGAAGAGGTCCAAGTAATTAGAATTAATGCAATATATTTTAATTAAGCAAAAAACTTAGTGGAACTATAGTTGCATAGGCAACAAGTTGCCATTTCGTTTACATAGCAAACAATTTCTTTGGCTGCTTAGTTATAGGTTTCATTAGGTTGCCTTGCCTGTGTTATGGTCAACCTACCTTCGGATTCTAGGTGTAACATAGGCAGGGCATGGCCAGCTTACCTTGTTGCTTTTTTTATCTTTTCCTCCTGAGGGTATGTTCATGATAATTCGGAAAGGGAGGGTGTGGTTGCAAACTAATCAACTTTAGTGGTATTGGCCACTTGACCATCGAGCTGGGCTGGGCAAAACTTTTGAAAGGTTTCTTCCAGCCTAAAGTCAAACATGTGCTGAGATGGACCTGGACTGGTCTTGGGTTAAACTAGGTTGGGTCAGCCTAATTTCCATGCCTAGGGGAGTGTGGTGGCGAAATAAGAATTTTTATTGGCATTGACCGCTTGACCATTGAGCTGGGCCAGGAAGAATTTTTGAAGGGCTTCTTGCAGCCCAAAATCAAACATGCCCCAGGATGTGCTTAGACTCAGGGCCTTGGGCTAAACTAGGCCGAGTCATCCTAATTTCCTTGCCATGGAACGAGTTTGGTAGCATTGTAGCTTCTCTTGGTAATTATTGCAATAATTTTCTAGTGATGCTTTTATTTTCCGTTATACCTTCTTGTCATTGTGATGAAGATAGCAGCAGATACACTGTGTAACCTTGTTTTTCTTCATCAATTGGATTGCCTTTATAATTAGGTGAATAATTTTGATTCAAGAATTTTTTTATTTGCCGTCATAACATCAGTGTTAGTGTATCCTAAAAAAAAACATCAGTATTCCTGTATTAGCATGACATGCTAGTCCTAAATGCCTGCTAGAAATATTGATGTTTATCATCATCAGCAGTATGATGGATATGGCAGAAGATTATGATATCTGGACCATGCCATCAAGATTTACATATTCAGTATTATTATTGGCCATGCTAAGTTTAGTTCTTTAATGCTTATGTCAGGCTACTCGCCTTTTTGGTCTTGGTGATGAATTTAGTGAGGATGCAATGCTAGGAAAGCTCGAGGGCATGAAGGATGTGATTGAACAAGTGAACAAACAATTCAAAGATCCAGTGAGGCTACACAGCTTTCACGTTTCTACTCAAGTGGATTTAATCTGAAATGCTACATTGCATAACTGCTCAAATATCTTGTGACAGGATATGACGACATTTGTGTGCGTCTGCATTCCCGAGTTTCTTTCACTATATGAAACAGAGAGATTGGTCCAAGAGCTTGCGAAGTTTGAGATTGATACTCACAATATCATCATTAATCAAGTACTTTTTGATGATGAAGGTATGATGATAAACTGAAATTAGTGACTAATTGTTACAGTGAACTGGCATTTTCATAGTATCTTACATCATTAATAATGTCATATATATTTTTTCTGTTGTAGCTGTTGAATCGAAATTGTTAAGGGCGCGAATAAAGATGCAACAGAAGTATATTGATCAATTCTATATGTTATATGACGACTTCAATATCACCAAATTGCCGTTACTACCTGAGGAGGTAGAAAACTTGTTCATCTAGAAGAAAAATCTGAAACATGATACATGATTACATCTGCCTTCTAATGATGGACTTACTGCAGGTTTGTGGCGTTCAAGCTCTGAAAAAGTTTTCTGGACACTTCTTATCTCCATACAAACCATCTCTTACCAAGGGCACAATGGAGGAGCTGGAGCAGAGGGTGCGCATTTTAAGGTTGCAACTCGAAGAAGCCGAGACAGAGTTAGATCGGCTACAGAAGGGAAAGCAAAAGACGTGAACATCATTCTTCCATTGGTCTTGCTCCTCCATTAGATCTTATCCACAAAATTAAAGGTTTGTTGAAGTTCATCCAGAATTCATGGCACCTGATTATTTTTCTCGACAGCGGTCCTTCGGCCTGAACTCACGGAATCTTTTCGGGTTCCTATTTTTGTTGTGGTATAATGGATGTTAGCAAGTCGCCAATTTTGTCATTCTAACTCGTGTAGATGATAGTTGTTAAACCTTTTTAAATGTGAAAATATTGTCCCAAACTTAACTCATCTATTTTGCTTTATTGATTACTATGATGCTTTAACATTTGTTACAGCTCATGGTAGACTTAGGAAAATATGATTTATTTGTTTTTGGTACTCGCATTTACTGCTTCCCTGTTACAGTGTCAATAAGGGTGAGCGCATTTCGATCAACCCGATCATTTTTGGATCTCAGGTTATTGGTTTTATTTGAATCAGATCAGTCCCGCTTTGACCCAATTAATTTCTGGCCGTAGATCGAATGGTTTACCATCGACTAGATTGATTTGAAATTGTAGCATTGATCAAATATAAATAAATAATATTAAGCTTAAGATACTAGCCCTAGTTAAGTAGGGAGCATCATGTTACTTATCTTCTCAATCGTAAGATACTAGATTTACGATGGATGTTAGATTTTCTCTCTCCTAAAATATTTATCATAAATTTAGTATCATACGGTTGAGAAGATATGTTACATTGTGCTCCCTACTTAATTAGGGAGTATCTTCATTTTTTTTAGGGAGCACATCCATTTTTTCCTAAGCCTTAATTACCTTGTTAATATTAATCATTACTACATTTATTTTACAACATATTATTATTCATAAAAATATAAATGACAAAAAAAAAAAATCAAAACCTCCAAAAAGGCTCAAGCGGATCTGACTTAACATATCACTAGTTCAGTTGAATCGGATTTCAAATTTGCTTTCGAAATTGAGTTTAAATTTTTTTTCTCAAACTTGGTCTGATAGTATTATATTTGAGTCAGTTTGAGTTTTTTTAGGATTATATTTATTTAGCCCCTCAAACCATTACAAAATTTTAAATCTACTCCTAAATTATATAATCGATCACAAATAGATCTATACTTTTTTTGATCGATCAATCTTATTCATCAATTTAGTTTTCCATTTTTAAATATTATTTTAATTTATTAAATTATTATTTTATCTTTTATCTTAAAAAAGCACACTCTCGCTCCTCTCCGCTCTCTCATTCCTCACGTACATCATCTCGTTTGCGTGCGGACAAGCGAGATGGTGCATGTGAGGAGTGAGAGAGAGATGAGAGAGTGTTTTTAATATAAGAATAAAATAATAATTTAATAAATTAAAATAATGTTCAAAAATAAAAAAAATCAGACTGATGAATAGAATTGGCCAATTAAAAAAAGTTTAATCCTACTTTTGTCTGATTTTATAATTTAGGAGTAGATTTAAAATTTCGTGATAGTTCGAGAAGGAAGGTTGTGTATAAATAAAAATAACCTTTTTTTTCCAAATATGAATGGACTAACTTTCACCTTTTGTGTCAACAGATAAATGATAGTAGATTTATTCTTTGTTTTTTTGGTGGTGTGGAACTCTCTTTTCTTTCTTGTCTCTACGGGGATTTGAGTTCATTTATTCCACTTCTAGGCAAATATATTTTTTCCTAACCTCAAGAATAATGGGAGAAAGTTTGGAGGCAGCAAACATTTTTTAAGCCCATTCAGGATTTTTTTATGCGCTCAAGATGTTTGCACGGAGAATGATTCGGTGGAGCAATAAGTTGTTATTTGATGCCACAGGAATCAACATTTGCAATCATGATTTCTTTTAGTTCAATTCACAACTTGAAGTCTTTTATGTTTATGATCATAAAACAAATTTGACGAATAGAGGAAAAAAAATTAACATCCATCATCGCTAGCTGAGTCGTGGGTTTCTAATTTCAGTAAATAACCTCAATATCATTTACAAGTTTAACCACAAAGTTCTGTAGGTCAACCTCAATTTAGTTTTGAATCATCGATGTCTATTGTATCAAAATATAGAAGAAGAAGATAAAAAAAAAATGAAATTTATGACTTTGTTTACTTAAAAAAGGGGTAAAATGGACGTGTGAAGCGCACATGGTATCAAGCAACTTCAAAATTTCAAAATGCAAAGTATGCTTATCTCGATATCGTGTATGCTTCACAAGCTCGTTAATCACTAAAAAAAAAGTCTAGCAGTTTATTTTTTTAAAAAAATGAAAGTATTTTCTATTTAAGTAGAGATCATTATGTTACTTATTTTTTCAATCGTAAAATATTAAATTGACGATGAATATTAAATTTTCTTTTTTTTTTATATTTATCATAAATTTAGTATCCTATGATTCATAATGTAGGTAACATGACAAGTTTATCTTGTTATAAATGAGTCCCTAAATTTTTGTTTAGTGTACAAAAAGAGGTGTGTGAGATTCGATCTTTATGACTTTTTATATGAGTTCTATTTGTTAACATTTTTTCAATAAATTACACAATAAATTACACGTACTCGAGACTCAAACTTTACTATCATCTGAGTCAACTCTCCTCGTGTTCCTTAACATTTGAATCAACCGTTTCTTGGTACAGCTCTTTCTTTATAATCCGAAAAAAAAAATTCAAACTGAAATAAAAGGAAATCCTAATATGTTTACTCTACTTTCCTTATTACCCTAAGGCAGGCAGCTTGAAATGCCCGAAAGGAAGAGTGCACAATAGGAATATTACGACAGGATATGCTCCTCCTCAAGGCCCACCTTCAGTCCTTTTTCACAAAGGAGGGCAGGAAAAGGAGAAGGAAGCATATTTTGTCTCGCTCCACAATATCTTTGATCCTTTATATCTGCTGAAATTAAGCTTCATTTCTCTGACCTCTTCTGCATAACCTCACTAAGAGAGAGAGAGAGAGAGAGAGAGAGAGAGAGAGAGAGAGAGAGAGAGAGAGAGAGAGGAATTGCATGAATTTCTTGATCACTCAATCCAGTGGCCCGCCAAAGGAGAGTTGCCCTATGACTGGCTTCAGCTTAATTTAGAAGGTTACATGATTAACGATAGATGCACTTGAGCTTCAATCTCATGCAGATCTTGCAAGGTACAAGTAAACAAAATACAAACTTATAGCTTCTCATATATACATATATTTGTTAATTTGTTTGATCACAAGGAACATGTTGATTGAGGACTACATTTGTGATCTTGCATTTATAAGTCGATGTCTTTGTGCATGCATGCAGTTTACTTACTGTTCTTAGGACTCGAAAGAGGCACATCTGTTAGTTTTCTTCCGATTACAAAGAGATCTATGCGTCTAATATTAGAGCTTATGCATGCATAAATTATTTTATTTGTTGCAGCCTACACATAGTTACATAGAGATATATGAGCATAGAAATCAATAGGAATCAATAATCGATGAGGAATTTGTCTAGAAAACATTTTCTTTTCATTTTCCTTGGCAATAAAAGTGTTGTTCAATAGAAAAATAGTATTTTATTGACTAAAAGGTCGTATAAATTATCCTGATAATCCTGCTATTCAAAGAGTGATCAACATGATGACAGATCTCATTTAATATTACATAGAACTGAGCTAGACAAAATTAACATAGACAAGATTTAGCACAAATGCATGTCAACAGAATGAATGTTATAATGTACAATTGATAAGTATAGTTAGCATATATGCATGACTGTTTTCTTCCTACTGAAAATGGTCATATTTCTTTGCTTTAGAGTGTGCATGTTAGTTGAAGAAAAATGGAGGTCAATTTTATTTTTCTCCTCTATTTTGAAGAATAAAAGCCCATTTGAGTCGATCTTGGACGAAACTCAATTAGTATACATTAAAGGCATCATGAGATCACCTATCACTAGTCTTTGGTCGGAACGATTCAATAGAGGGAAGCTCAACGAATGTAAGATGCAAATCCCGCATCTCATTAAGATCATATTAGCATACTCCTCAAGAAAAAAGATCAAAAAAATTATCCAACACTAGAGAATTAAAAGAAGGTGTTAATCTTAATTATCTTATTAAAGTGGGACCCAAGGCCATTAATAATACAAGTATACAACTGCAAGTCGACACATATATAACCACCACCCCGGCCTTATATGAACGAAAGAGAGAAAGACAAGGGATGAAATTAATTGATTGGTGGCGACTAGAGACAAATTAAGAAGAGAAAAAATAAAGATAGAGAAAGAGGAGGAGAAGGACAACAAAGTAAGCAGGAAGAGGAGTATGAGAGGCACCGCCGCTTGTCAGACGTCATTGCTTGTTGTCAGAAAAAGAAGATGGAAGTCCAACAAATGTATGTATATGCATGTAATTCGAATCACTCATTTCAAATCCGAAACAAGGTTTTGTTCTATTTGATGAAAAAGTGAATCTAGTCTCAATAACTTACCAAAGGTAGAGTTAAATCTCCAAGAAGAAAATGCCGGAGGAAGTCAAGCTGATTGCATGAATACGATGAATTAATTGACGTTAATGTATTCCCCGGTTACGGGCCATATATAGCACAACAAGAAAGAACCTACCTCGGATCGTATTGCATTGGTTCGAGTGTACGTATCACACGATTTCTGTTATATCCAGAGCAGCTAGTAGAGGAGAAAGTACATGTTCAGCGAGAGCAGAAGAAAAGGCAGTAGAAAGGGAACAAGATAAGCCGATCACAAAATTTGCACCGCCTCAAATCATAATCACAATGATAAAATAACATGCAATCATTAAGATAACAATCAATATTTTTTATTATAGGTCAAATTTTAAAAATAAGTCTTCTTATTTATTAATAATTTAATGGAACTTGTGCATCACTTGGTCCATCTCTTTCAAAACATGCATCTAATATACTATAATCTAATTTGAAATTTAACATTTTAACAGTTAATGATAATTCAAAAGTTTCAAAATCTGACTATTAAGGTTGAATTAAAATAGTGTAAATAATAAAAATCTTCTAATCATCGTAATTTTTAACAGCACCTATCATAAATCAAATTTTAATATGTTTGAAGCACATCAACTTCTTTCAAAATATGATAAATATTAAGGGAAAATGGGGGTGCAATTCAAATGCATTGCACCCCGTGCGGTACCAAATCCTGGCCATTGATTTTTTTATCAATGGACATATTGAATTCAATTAAAATAGAGGAACAACCAATCAATATTCATCGTTCATATTTTTTTGAATGGTTCATATTTTATCCACCCATCATCTCCTAAAAAACCCTAATTCCAAAGGGAAAAAAAAGTTTTTCTCTCCTCCGAACCATGTGGTGCAGTCGCCTCCGCTTTGCTTCCGCTCTATGCTGCTATCGCCTCTACTCCGCACCTTTGCCACCTTCGCCCAACTACTACCGTCATGGACCTTACCTTTTTTGCTACTGCTGCACCTCACTCCGCCGTACCTTATTCCTCCATCCTTGCTCTTGCCGCCATCTCCTCTTCAGGTCTCTCTCTCTCTCTACGCGCACTTAGCTTGCTCTGCCTTTCGTCTCCTCTTCAAGTCCTTCTCGGTCCCGTCGTCCTGCTCTGTGCCGCCACCAACTCCTCCCGCTCCATTGCTGCTGCCCGCTCTCCACTGTCGCCGCCGACCTCGCTCCTGTCATCATTTCCTCTTCAAGTCTCTCTCTCTCTCTCTCTCTCTCTCTCTCTCTCTCTCCCCATCCCTCCCTCCCTCCCTCCCTCTCTCTCTCTAATGCTTCAATTTTTATTTCCATGGCTTCGAATTTAACAACTGAGGAGTAGAAGATGGAACTTCCTCAGCTTTGGATTGACTTTTCAATTGTGTCAAATTTGCCTCCAAATTGGTGATAAGTTAATCTTGCATGAGGTATCTCTTTTCAATAGTTGTGGGCAGTTGACCAATCATCTCCTCATGATTGATTTTTTGGTTAAATCGATGATTTATTAGCCAACAATGAAGTGATAACACTGTTTGTAACATTGATGCTCTCCATTAATTCTGAAATATATTTCTTCATTGATTGAATCGAATTTTCTTGTTCAAACAACTTTATTAGCAACCCACCCATCATATGTGTGAGTATGGCTATTGGGTCTATTGATTGATCATATGATTGAATAGGTTGAGGCATCTTGCTTATGTTCTGACTTGGTGTTGCCTCCTGTTGAACATATTTGCCTTTGTCGTCCATCTTTAGCTTTGGCAATTGATTGATATTTTGTCGCTTCTTTGTCATTGCAAATGAATTGATGTGTGCATCAAATATATCCTGAAAATCTCACACACTAAAAGAACACGTGAAAGAAAATGCAAATAAAATCTCTACGTAGCTAATAAGAATAGAAGACAGTGTGAGATAATTCTTTTTGTTGAATACAAGTCTTCATTGTTTGTAAGATAATTGTTTATGTGCACATTTATGTTTGCACATCAATATTTTAAGTTCTTGTCTTACACATCAAATAGAAAAAGTTAGATCCAAGAGTTCTTTAATGTCAAATAATTCTTTATGAATAGTTTTGGATTTCAAACACGATGCAAGCTTATCTTCTCTATTTTAGTCCAAGTTTATAATATTTATTTGCATTTTGAGTCATGAAATATGATTACGTTCTCTTGTCTTCTCTTCTCTGATTTAGAGTTTATTTTTTAGATAAACACTTTTTATCTTTATATGTTATAACTATATTTTAGGTATTATTGTTGGATTTTATGAAAAAAGATGCAATCTTTGTTTTTCTTATACTATTATGATAATTTGATAACTTTTTATATTATTATTTTTTTCGAACTGAAATTGTTAGGTTATTTACTTACATTGATTATAAGTTACTCTCACTGCTATATTATAAACGATGATGTTTTCAACGGGAAACATGCAAAATGTTGAGAATCTTGATAATGTCTTTGAGAGGGAAGACAAATTGGATAAAGAAATGCAGTTAATGATGATATGTACATTGAAGTGGTAAAACCATTTGTTGGAATGTCATTTGACAATGATGAAGATGCATACAACTATTACAACTCGTACGCTAAATCAGTTGGATTCTCCATACGAAAGTTATATAGTTGTAAATTGAGAAAGACAAATGAAATCATCAAAAGAAAGTCGGTTTTTCTAAAGAGGGACGTGATGCGTGCTAATTATGCAGGAAAATATCGCTAGCAAGTGCACTAGTTGTATCTGAGTTGAGTATCGGTTCCATGAGGACTAATATTAACTCTGTCTATCTAATCTGAACTAGTGAGAGAAAATAGGTTGGTGATAAAGTTAATTTCTTAACAAAAAATGAAGAAAAGGAAGGAGGAGAAAAGAGTTTGATAACAAGAGTCTTATAAATTAGGATGATGTAAGATGAATAGAGACAAAATCAGTTTAACCAAAGTTTAATTAATATTTAGTTTAACACAAATATTACGAGGATTAGGATATACCTAAAGTCTAATGTCCTCTCCAGGATGCATCAACTACCTCAAATCTAAGAGACTCAATTGTTCTTCTACAAGATGTCAATCTAATCAAGTAGGTTTTGAGATGCATTAAGATGCATTTTCTAAACTATGAATTGTTCCTCTCCAGGATGTCAATCTCAGACCTCACACCTAAAGTATTCCTCTCGAGGATTCTATCCAGATATGGTATGCAATGCCTTGACTTGGAATTCAAAATCACTTTTACTTATCAAAAAGAAATAAGAGCCCACTATTCCTCACCAGAATGCTAGCAATTATTTAGATTCTCAAAGATACATAAAAGAGTATTAAACACGACATTCATACGCATAAGAAATTCAAGAGTAAAATTGACTCAATCAAGGGTTGAAAAGGTTTCTCCTTACAAACTCCAAAAAAATTGAGTAAACAAATTACAAATTATGAATCAATACACTGATATGATAATTGTCTTCTTCATAAAATCTGCAAAAGTTCTTCTTCTTCTCTTGGCGTTAGGCTTGGCTCCAAGCTCATTATTCTCTCACAAATTCTCTTCAAAATATTTCTTCAATATTCTGGTAGATGATAGGTCTCCAGGTTGATGCCTTATGATGATATTTATAGGTCTGGAGAGTCCTGGTATGATGCATGCAAAATCTAACATATTTTGAGGCTCATATTTAATTTCAGTTAATTTTGTCATAAGCATGTATCCATTTTATCACTTATTTGCTTCTATTTTGTCGAGTCATGATTCTACCCAAGGTTGTTGTTTATTTGCAGAAAATCACTTGAAAGTGAAGAAGGGTCTAAAAGGGACTATATGATGAAATGAGCAAAATTCACCAGCAAAAGATTTACTTTTCGAATATCACTGGCCATTACATGCTTGTTATAGCCGCGATAGAAAGCTCAATTCCACAATTTACCATATGACGTGTCATGAAGGTATTTAATGGGTCGTAACATATGAAGCTCAATTCCAAATTGGTCATTTTGAAGTGCTGAGAAACTCTCGGGTAATCTCCTCGTATGTGCCCCAGGCCCTCTCGAGGAAGTGTGCGATGTCGATCCTCCCGAAGAGTTGATTAATGGTAGTTCCACAGCCCATATATCTCCAAAGTAGGGTGATGCATGAAGTGGGTTGGCATGATCTCCATAGAGGAATGGTCAAAGTAGTGCTGCCGCTCCTCGTCGCTGCAAATTGCAATAGCTGGTGGCCACGTGATGTTCTCCTAGTTTGCCGTCTGATTATCATCCGAGGTGTGGATATTGAGGGTCATATGCTTCTTGCACTGGTCCATGAAGAACTAAGAGAGTGAAGCAGAGCAAAATAGGGCGGAGGCACGATCGTGGTCGGGCAGTCACAGCCTATAAAAGTTACAGTCATGGCCCGTGAAGTGAAATTCACGACCTTGAGGATCCGCTACAGATATGCACCCCATATATCACGACTCGTGATATGAGGGTCACGACCGTGATTGTGTTGATGTTGGTAATCATGGCTCGTGATATGATCGTCATGATCGCGAACCCGCAAAGAACCGTTGAGATCTCGATTTCATGACATGCGAGTTGTCCGTCACGACCATGAAATCATTTACGAGATGTGTCTCTTCAAATTTCATGACCCATGATTTGGATGTCACTGTCATGAGGATATTGTGTGAGTTGAGAGTTACGTGCATGAGATCACTGTCCTTCATCGTCACTCTACATATTACGACCCATGAAGAGGAGGACATGACCCGATGTCTTCGATGTCCTCTTGAGGTGTTTGTCACTTCATATTTCAAGGGTCATCCACGAGAATTACGACCACGATGACAGTGTAGATGGTGCATCCTCTCAATTCTCATGGACCGTGATTTGGATTCACGACTGTGATCGTGTCAAACAGTCTTTCGCCTTCAAAAAAATGATCATGGCCCATGAGTTGTTAGTTAGGACCGCGGTCCCGTCGTGTTTTGAACAAACAATGGAGTCGAAAACGTGTGGTGCGCTAGTGGGTCTCGAAGGATGCCGGAGAAGAATTGTCAGGAACTAGGAAAGGTGTTCACAAAGGTGAAGACACGACCTCTGGATTGGATGTTGGGCAGTGAAGGCGGTATGCAGATGGGAGAATGGCCAGCATGAAGGAACTGGAGACAGAGGGAAGGATTTGGAGGAGAAAAGGGACAGTTACAACCTCTTTTAAATGGTTCACGGGCGTAAGAAGCATGCGAAGATATTAATGTGACGGTTGATTGGATGACGGTTGGCGGTTTTAACGGTGGTTCAGAGTCAAAGTCATGACCTGTGACACAAACGTCACAGCCATGATCGAGCATGGATATACATGAGAAACATGTCAGGGGTGTGAATAAAAAGAACATGGTGATTTTTCACGGGCCGTGACGCGGTTATCACGATCATGAGGCAGGGAGGACACTTGTATGGAAGGTTGCCATGGCTCATGATGTAGATATCACGATCGTGATGGTATACGAGTGAAGTACATATTTCAAGGGTGCAACTTTCCTTTCACAAGAGGTGGTCACAACCTAGTGTTTTGGTGTTACAGTCGTGATTGAATACAGGAAGTGGGTCATGGCCTACGACTGAAAAATCACGACCGTGATGGTTGGGACACGGGTGTGAGTGAAGGTTCACGGGCAGTTGTCATGGCCCGTGACAATGATATCACGATCGTGACATAGGAGTTCTGGCCGTGATTCCCGCTTGATCACATCTCAAGGTCGTGAAGATTGTTTCACGACCTATGAAGTTTTTTTCAGATTGACTCCTCTACTAAGATAAAACCTAAGATTCAATCCAAGGTTAGTAGGTTAGTGTCCAAATAAAATTCAAACTAGAAGAAGAACTAAATTAAGGAACAATCTCACTCGAGAATAGAACATGTGTTCATGGATGTCCCATCACGGTGAGTATCAATAATTGTGCAAAAATATGTACTCTTCTATCTCCCACCTCTCGCCATTCTTGATTTGCTCAATTAATTTTTCTTCAATTATGCACTCACATTGTGGATCACAAATTGATGGTGTTATTCGGCTATAGGTTGGATTTTGCAACACCATTGCTTTGCAGTTATTGGCGTCCTTCTATCTTTTGGTGTTGGTCGATCTGGAGACAGTACTGTTGTACTGATAGGGACATCAGAAGGTGAGCTCCTCTTTCTGACTTGTCGCTTCCATGATGTACTCGCTCGAATCCTTGATTTGTCATTGCGTGGTTCATGTCCTTCTTTGGTTGTCTCTTGTTGGCCGTCATCCTTTTTGAGAAAGATTGTGGTTGCGACATGGCCCCCTAAAAATTTTTGGGCGCTCTATATTGTTGCTATCATGAAGTTTAGCATTTTGAGAAGTCAATTCTGCAACTTGCTTCTCTAAGACTACAAGTTTTATTTTCATGGATTTGAATTTAGCTTGCATATCTGACAACTGAGGAGTAGGAGATGGAACTTCCTTAGCTTTGTATTGACTTTTAAGTTGTGTCAATTATGCCTCCAAATTGGTGATAAGTTGATCATGCATGAGGCATCTCTTTTCGATAGTTGTAGTCAGTTGACCAATCATCTCCTCAAGATTGACGTTTGGTTCAATCGATGATTTATTAGCTATCAACAAAGTGATAACATTATATGTAGCATTGCAGCTCTCCATTAATTTCTAATCTATTTCTCCATCGATTGAATCAAATTTTCTTATTCAATCAACTTTGTCAACAACCCACACATCATATGTGTGAGTATGGTTGTTAGGTTTATTGACTGATCATTTGATTGAATAGGTTGAGGTATCTTGGTGTTCTGACTTGGTGTTGCCTCATGTTGAACATATTTTCCTTTGTCTTTGTTAGTTGATTGATCTTAGGTTGCTTATTTACCATTGCAGATGAATTGATGTGTGCAACAGACATATCCTGAAAATCTCACACACTAAAAGAACAAGTGAAAGCAAACACAAATAAAATATCAAAGTAGCTAATGAGAATAGAACAGAAAGTTAATGAACTAGTCCCTGACAATGGAACTAAAAATTTGATGCATGCTAATTATAAAGAAAAATATCGCTAGCAAGTGACCTAATCGTATCAGGCCAATCTCTCTCTCTCTCTCTCTCTCTCCCTCCCTCCCTAAACTATGGATTGTTCCTCTCTAGTATGCCAATCTCAAAGACCTCACACCTAAAAATATAATCTTCTGTAGGATGCTACCCAGATGTGGTTATGAAGTGCCTTGACTTTGAATTCAAAATCACTTTTACTTATCAAAGAGAAAAAAGAGTCTGCTATTCCTCTCCAAGATGCTAGCAATGATATAGATTCTCAAAGATGCATAAAAGAACATTAAACACAGGATTCATACGCATAACAAATTCATGACTAAAATTAATCCAATCAAGGTTCAAAGATTTCTCTCTTACAATATAAATTCTCTAGAAATAGACTAAACGAATTACAATGGAGTTTACCCAAAAGTTGACAAGAGAATATTGCAAACTATGAACCAAAATCTTTCATAAATTCTCTTCAAAATATTTCTTCAATATTCTGGTAGATGATAAATCTCCAGGTTGATGCCTTCTGATGATATTTATAGGTCAGAGTCCTGGCATAACAAACTTTGTTTTGGAGAAGCTTAGGCTTAATTTGGGATAAAAACGAGTTTAAAAATAATTACTTTAATTTTTCTCAAAAATTGCCACGACCATGACTGAAGAACTTCAATTGGTATTAGCAATGTCACGGCCCATGAGGAATACCACGACCATGACCGAATAGTATTGAAATGTCACGACTTGTGATTTGGGAATCATGGCCGAGACCCAATGGCTTTCATATTTCCTTAGTATCACAACTCTTGATAAAGTTATCACGGCCGTGATTGAGTAGGCTTTGTTTCCCTCATGGATTCATAGCCCATGATTTGGATGTGTGTTTCTTGCGCTCGTTTTCGCGGTCGTGCACTTGGATTTCACGGCCCTTCAAGCGCTCTCATGGTCAAACCGAGCTTGTTCTCATGGGGTGAATTGACTGTCATGGCCGTGATGTTGTGAAGATTTATAATATTTGAACAGTTTGGCCTCTGATTTCACTCCAGATTCTTGCGGTCTTCATTTGTCGCGCTACCAAGTATCTTGGACATACAAAAATATATCATATAGAAATGAAGGAAATACAATGTATATGATCATGAAATGCATGAAAATAAGACAACAAAAAACTATGAAAGATTGACTAATTTAGCACGCATTAGGACACAAGGATCTAAATAGAAAAAAAGGATCTTGAAAGATTTATGAAGCGTAAAAGAGATGAGAGATTTGGTTGCCAAGCTCATTTAAAGGTTGGAGTAAGAGATGATGGAAAGTGGGAGGTAAAATCATTCAACGAAGTGCACACACACTTTTTAGCTTATCCTTTGAAGGTATCAAATCTACGTTCCCACTCAAAGCTATCAACCACTTATGAGGATGTCATATCCTTGTTACATAATTATGGCTTTGGTCCATCTGGTATATCTCGAATTCTCAAGTATTCTGGTGAAACTTTAGTCACAACACAAACATGTGTGGACCATTTGAGGAAAATAAGAATTGACAATATTGGCAACGAAGTAACGATTGTAATTAATCATTTTCGAGATAGACAAAGCAAGGATGCAAGCTTCTTTTTCAGGATAGATGTAGATGAAAATAGAGTTGCAAGAAGTGTATTCTAAGTTGATAGTCGATCATAAAAGTATATGATTTTTAGAGACGTAATATCTTTTGATATGACGTATATGACTAACAATTTGTCAATGTCATTCGCACCTTTTACTAGAGTTAACCATCATATGCAATGAACATTGTTTGGTTGATGAAACAAAGCACACATTCATTTGGTTATTCCAAACATGGTTAGAGTGTATGCATGGAAAGTATCTTGCAATGATTATCACAAATTAAGACATTGCATTGGAGAATGCTATTCAAAAAGACTTCTCAAATACACAACATAGAAATTGCATTTAGCACATTCAAAGGAATGCTATGAATAATCTTTGGGATTTGCATGCAAAGGACAATTTTAATGAAGATTATAAGAAATAGATTGATAAATCTATGAGCATTCAAGAATTCGAGGATCGATGACCTCTCTTGAAACAAAAATATGACATCCCAAATGGTCATTGGTTAGAAGTCATGTATCACAAACGCCATCGATGGGTACCATTTATTTTAATAACATATTTTCTGTTGTCATGCATAAAACTCAATGATCCGAGAACATCAACTCATTTTTTGATTATTTTGTAAATGTCAATACTATTTGAATTTGTTCACCAATACAAGCATGCTCTTCGTTCACGGCGAGAGGTTGAGGAAATGGAGGGTTTTAAGACTTTGAATTTTGCAATTATCCAAATTAGAAGAAATGAATTATTGGAATATACTGGTAGAATCTCTACCCAAAAGGTATTTTCTATATTTGAAGAGGAGTCTAAGAACTTCACCGACTACTTGGCACAAAAAAACCACTAAAGATGAAAAAATATATACTCGATGTATCGAAGGGGGACAGAAGATACATGCCAAAACATTGCGAAATATAGTAACCAACAATGTATCACAATTAAATGTTCTTGCAAAAAGTTTGAGCGGGAGGGTTTTTTTATAGGCATATCATACATATTCTATACAAGAAGAGTGTTACTAGTTTACATGAGCAGTACATCCTCCATTGGCAGACAGTTGATGCACGACATTCGAAAGGATGCATTCCTTGTGATACTACACCTATTTCTATGAATGAAGAATCTCAAATTACACTAATTGGAAATTGGGCTTGGCATGCTAACATATTGAAACTTATGGAACTAGGATTGCTTTCATTTGAAAATTTAATGGTTGGAAGCTCAATAGTAGCTGAGTTGATCAAAAGATTAACACATGCAAAACCTACAAGCAAAAGTCAAAATCATGCAAATGTGAATGCAAGTCAATCAATATGTACTTATTATGAGCTTCTAACTTCCAACTCTAAGATTCCAACTCCTAGCCTAACATATTTTGGCATTAATGTGTGTGATCCTGTTCGTGCAAAATCTAAGGGTCGTCCAATAAAAATTGCAAAAAATTAAACATGATATTGAAGTTTCAATGACACATCAGAATTCATGTAGAACATGTGTTAAAAAAGGTCATAATAGTCGTCGTTGTCCATTATCTCAGGTGAATATATTTTAAATTGATTTTCATATGCAACTAGTATTATTTTTAACACAAAATTATTCATATTTATTGTTGTTCATAGGGTCAACAAATGAAACAAGTTGAACGGTCGATCTGTCAAGTCAATAATAACATAAGCCAACATATGGTAGAATCACCCTATGAACAACAAATTTAGTATTTCATAGTTGTTTTTTCACTCGAAATTTAAGTATTTGTCATTTCGATTTCAAACTCCGATTAAGGAACGTGAAGCTGCAACCCTTCATTTCAGCAATTGATTTTGTGTTTTGTCCATCTACTACTTGAAGATTCTTGTCACCTTGATTAATTGAACATTTTAGCAAGCACGCTATAGACTTGATTTTTGCTCTTATAATTTTGGTCTACATTTTAGTTGGATATCCGCATTTTAGTGATTTGTGCTGATAGACTTGATGGTAGCAAAAAACTTTGATTTATTTAATTTTGGACTACTATAGTCAGTGTTATGAAGTTCATGTATTTCAAAATATAGTTTCTTGTTAGTGTATTTAATTGGATGTACAAGTTTGTTGCAGCATCATTATGTTTTCTTGTTAACATACTCAATCTGAATATGGAAATGGAGACGATATGGTTTGATCAGTAATCCAAGTCTTTCTACTTATGCTCAAATCTTCCCCGTTCTGGCAGGAAAAGTCCTCGTACATAGCGATGGCGGAAAAGAGGAAAGCGGATTACGAGAAGAACATGGCTGCATACATTGAGAAATAGATACATCTTGTCATGCATCCTTTTATGCATCATGAATTGTAGAAACCTTTTGATAGATGAAGACAATGAGATGTTTGTGAATCAGAATGACTCTCGGTTCTGGAGGAGATGTCGGTAAAGATGAAGTCCATGATGGTGGGTCTGATAATTCAAAGTCTTCTAACGTTGATGATGATGATGAGGGAAGTGTATGTGGATATTGGACTTGTGTTTCTGAACGGCACAACTGCTTCTTTTCCATATGCCATTGGATAAGATGAATAACTCAAATTAAGGGGATGCAAACTTTGCATAATATTTCCTTGTATCTTTGTTGCTACAGAACATTTCAAGAGGGTGCCAAACTCTTCAAAACTTGATTTCACTTCTGATGACAAAACATTTCCATATTTGGACTCATTGCAAAAGCTTTCATTATTGCATACAACTTCGTTATGCATTATTTGTCTTTGAGGGATTTATACAAAACTCTCATTCTGAAATATGATTTGCTATTTATAGCTTTTCTTGATATGAAAAACTATTGGATCGCCCACATAATGTCATATTCCAGCAACTGCTGATATAAACTTGGATGTGCTTATATAAAAATATAAGATGCAACATGTGCTCTATAACATGTGATTGTCGAGCTTGCCATCATCTCCATTGTGCAGAAATCAGAGCTCTGTAACCTTAAAAATTATCGAGCTGTTTATATAAGAATATAAGATGCAACATGTGCTCTGTAACATGTGATTTTGATCTGTTGCAATAACATTCCGGTACTAAAATTATTATCAAATGCATAAACCACCCATTTCTGTGGCATTGCATTTTGTTGGTGTCATTATTATTAAATTATTATCAGTTAAGAAATGATATAATTAGGGTCAGTATCAGCAGCATTTAAGATAAGTTAGAATCACATGTTGTTGAGATCAGATATCACAAGTTTATGACAACAGTAAGAAAATGAAAAAAAATAAGAGAAGATAATAAAAACACATTGAAAATGTGATGTTGAAATATCAAAGTACCAAAGCGACTAAAAATGAAAGATGTCAATCCATACAACCCACAACCAAATGTATGCAGCAAATCCTACCTCTTTAATTCACTTGTCCAACAAGATGGGTTGAATGAAAAAAAACACTTCTAAAGTCAATAATAAAAGCACGAAAGTACAACCCTTAACAACAAACACACATATAGACAACAACAATATAATAGATTTCAACAATAGTCATACGACTTGATTAGTATAACAACTTAAGTACTAATGCCAAAATGAGAAATCATATAATTATTTTAATTTTTTGTGCCCCATTAAAAGTTGCGCTTCCAAATCATTCACCTTCTTCAATAATCTATTGATGACATTCTTACAATGTGAAATAGATTAATCCAACCATCGAAATTAGTCGCATGCTCCAAACCGCTAAAAACAAATAAGATAGAATAATATTCATAACTTAATTTAAAAAATAAATATAAAAAAATTACAAAAGAAAATTACATATACCATTATTTCGGCATCTATAGAATCTACGACGAGGATTAGCCTTTGTCTAAGAACCTTGATGACTACTTCAACTTGACATTCACATTCAAATAACAATTGAAATAAAGAGAATAACCATAATGAAAATTAACAATGCTATCAATGTATCATATAAATTAGTGGTCAACCTCTTTCCACAATAACTCCGAAAAAAGGAACTCGACATGATATCATATAAATTGAAGGTTCAATTCTTTTACATTTACTTAATCAATAAAGAGTGATAAGTAGGAATTACTTGAGTTTTTGAAGTAACATGAAGTTCAATCTTTGAAATTCAAATTGGAGTTCTATCCACGAAACATAAAGGAAAAAAATGTGCCAAGTAAAAGATAACTTATACTAGAAAACATGATCAAATGATAGTTGTGCAATCAAGATCAATATGGAAAAAAAGAAGTTACTTCCTGAAGATACTGTTAGCTTCACTCATTTTGAGGCTATAGTTGGCTAGATGCTCTGCAAAAGAACAAACCAATAAAAGATAAAAAAAGATAAGACAAAAGAACATGAATATACAAGACAAGAAACATCTGGCTTTGCACCAACTTTTATCAGATTTAGAGGGTAGATGAAGAACTCGCACGATCTTGCATAAGATCTTGTCTTGGAGGCTCAGATCCGATCAGCTCCGTGGTCAATCACTTTTAGGGAACATTTGGTCGTCGCACAATATTAATGTTGTCAATGCCCATTATCAAAGTAGACCGACTCTGAGCGTGCGAATTCTCGTGCGGCGACCAAAAGTTCGGTGGAGCTTGAATGTTTTTAAGCATATATTAAACTAAAATTATTAACATGATGTCCACATTCATGGGCATCACCATTCATGATCTGATGAAACATGTGTGTTTCCCAATAAAATCGACGTCATATCATGCTTGCAGATAGTTTCATTATCATTTATTCTTTAGCAAATAATCTAAATTTATATGTTAATAATCAAGATATTTAACTAATTCAAATTAATTATAACGATAACACATTTATTAAACCCTAATGATTATACCAAATTTGTACAATTATAAACAAATCTTTGTTAATATATATTTCACTAAAAAACTTAGCATACTTTTACCACTCTCATCAAAAGTTCAAAGATAGTACAATTGTTTGATTTACGCAACACCATGAGAGAGAGAGAGAGAGAGAGAGAGAGAGAGAGAGAGAG
>LTAE01000062.1:108842-129778 GCA_001647135.1 Pontederia paniculata
GCTATATTAATGATATGTAAATATTATTTTTGTAATGAGTTGATTAGATAATTTTGTTCAATTAATTGTTTATTAGTCTTTTTTTATGTGAACAAGGCATGAATGAAGGAATTCAATTGTTAAGATGCAAACTCAAGTTTCGTTGTCATGGAGAATTTTTTATTAGTCATTTTATCTAGTTCAAATATCTTATCATGTAGACAATCTTTTATATTGTTACTTTATGAATATTTGATGATCAGTGACAAATAAATATATTTCAAGCTGATACAATAATTTTTATGTTTACTCCAATTGATATTATTTTAATTTGAAAATCTTTCATTTAATTTTGCAAAATGTATGTGATTGCAACGCTTGTATATCATATAATTTGGAATGTTTAAATTATGTGTTATCAACTAAGTGTTCTTACATTTGAGTTAATTTTTATCTATAAAATAATAACGTCCTTTAATGACACATTGAATAATGTCCTTATGATGGGGACGCTTGAAGATGATATTGAATAACATCTTTAACTTATCGACACTTGATGCTGACACAATTTAACGTCCTTATAATAACAACACTTGTTGACGACGCATTAAATTTGTGTTGTAATATTAAGGACGCTTATTAAGGACACATATAGAGACGTCCTTATGTTGGTGACACTTATAACCTTGTTAAAAGTGTCCTTACATTATGGACATTTAATAATGACGCATATAAATGTGTACTTAAGGTATCAACGCTTAATAAAGACGCATTTTATAGCGTCTTAATGTTAACGACACTAGATAGAGACGCATTTATTTGCATCCTTAAAATTTTTTGGGACAACAAGTACTATGACACTTTTTATAGTGTCGGTGAATGTGTTAAGGACGCAATGCATGCGTCTCTACTAAAGTAAATATGCGTCTTAGATGATCATTTTGTTGTAGTGGTTATTTGTATAGATGTAAATGAAATTTTGAAAAATGAATTTAGTTGTTGGTTGAAATTTAAAATTTGATGTAAATAGTTATGTAAAAAAAAATATTATTAAAATTAAATAGTTTATGATGTACTATTTTTTTGTATAATTAAATATTCTATTATGTTAATATTTTAGATTAATTTAATTTCAACTTAAATTATTATATTGTATTTTAATCTCATTTTAAAAGTTTATGTATTTCAAATTTATTTTTAATATTTTAGCTTTTATTACTTTATTAGTCTTATTATGTTTTTTTAAAAAAAATATTTGTCTTATTATTTGATTTCTATATTATTTTTGAATTTCTAGGTTTAATGATATTATATTTTAAACTCAGCTTTTAGGATGTTTAAAAAAATATTTTTTAAACCTTGAATCAACTTTTGGCCGTATATTCCGATTTCACATGTCTATACGAACATGGAAAAGTGATTCTACCTTGTGTAGTCAGATTTCCAATTCCAACTATCTTAAGCCACTTTGAAAAATGTATTACAATAGTTGATGTTACATGTAAAACCTATTACAACAAATCAAACTTGTCCTAAATGAAAACATGTTGCTAATTAGATGACATACACTTATAGAAATAAATCAAAATTCGAACTCAATCATTTTCAATGATTTTTTTGGATGAGATTTTATCAATGATGTTTTGATAGTATATTATGTTATATTAATTAACCATCTATCCCAACTGCTTAAATTAGGAAGATTCATATTTACATTTGTAATTTTAACACTTGGAGATACTATAAGTATAATTAGTCATTTTTCTTCATATGATCAATATTTTATAAGTAGACTTTGAATAACATTTACATGACATGTTAAATCTTAAATGTCAAGTCATTTTAATCTTAAAAATTAAGTAAAAAAATCATCAATGAAGTGCAAGAGGAACTCCATGGAAGAATGTTTTTTTACTTAAGATTATAATTTTTTTAATATAAAAAATGGTAAATAAACTTTGAGAATTTTTTAATATAAGAAGTAGCGTGGCTTATTTGGTTAGTATGTCACTTTACTATTATAATTGTATAATTGTAAAAGAATGTATGTTCCTTTTGAACATCAATCTTTATCGCAACACAATAGCAAGTTTTATGTGTTGAATTTGTATATTAAAAATCTTTTATGTTGTCAATTGAAGGAAACATTTTTGGAGGTTCATATGATTTATGAGAATGAAGAACTTGCTCAAAGTCTCTAATATCATTTGATGTGAAGGAGATATAGAAGTACATGTGAGAGTATCAAAATGTCAATGGTGCTTACCGAAAAAAAGATGATATTATTTACACTTTAGAGTCATCCAACGTATATGTTATATATTGGAGTTCACAGGAAAAAAAATTAGATGTGATACTAATGAATTGATTCTTCTGATTATTTCTTAGGTTTACAAGTAAATATACAAAAAATAAGAAAAGCAAATTAAACAAACATAGGATGTCATTAAAAAATGCACCATATTAGTTAGCATATTTTCAACCCCTTAAAAATGTGGCAATTAACTCTTTCGTATTTGCACATTCATTAAATCTTCATCCATGTCATGATACTTATACCTGAGGTTGTCAAATATTAAGAAATTATGATTTATAAGCATAAGCATTTAAATGTTCTCCATTTTGTTTTGAGTATCTTATGCATATAAAGTTAACAATTTATTAGAGAATAAAGATTTGACTAACAAATCACGGATATCGTTGATTTATTGATCTATGAGAAATATAATTTAGCCATTCTAGGTTATTAGAATTGTGAAGATAATTCATTATTATATACATCAATGTATGATTGAAAATATTTTTCAGAGCAAAAAAACCTAAAACAAAATCTATGGCCGAAGAAGAAGGTAGATAGAGCTTGTGGGTAGAAAAGAAAGTACAAATGAGGTATTCTCAAGAGGACCCCTGGAGTTATAGTGAAATGACACAATCTTCAACAACACGACACAAGTTTGTAAGATTCTCCAAGGCCATTTTTTTAAAACCTATTACGACAAACCAAAGTTGCCCTAAATGAAAACATGTTGCTAAATTAGATGACATATACTTTTAGAAATAAATCAAAATTCGAACTCAATAATTTTCATTGATTTTTTTGGGTGAGATTTTATCAATGATGTTTTGATAGTATATTAAGTTACATAAGTCAATCATCTATCCCAAATGCTTAAATTAGGAAGATTCATATTTACATTTGTAATTTTAACACTTGGAGATACTATATGTATAATTAGCCATTTTTCTTCATATGGTCATTTTTTTATAAGTAGACTTTGAATAACATTTACATGACATGTTAAATCTTAAATGTCAAGTTTTTTTAATTTTAAAAAGTAAGTAAAAAAGATCATCAATGAAGTGCAAGATGAACTCCATGGCAGAATGTTTTTTGACCTAAGATTATAAATCTTTTAATATAAAAAATTGTAAATAAATTTTGAAAACTTTTTAATATAAAAAGTAGCATGTCATATTTGGTTAGTATGTCACTTTATTATTATAAATGTATAATTGTAAAAGAATGTATGTTCCTTTTGAACATCAATCTTCGTCACAACACAATAACAAGTTTTATGTGTTGAATTTGTATATTAAAAATCTTTTATGTTGTCAATTGAAGGAAACTTTTTTGATGGTTCATATGATTTAAGAGAATGAAGAACTTGCTCAAAGTCTCTAATATCATTTGATGTAACTGAAATATAAAAGTACATGTGAGAGTATCAAAATGTCAACGGTGCTTACTAAAAAAAGATGATAGGATTTACACTTTAGAGTCATCCAACGTATATATTATATATTGGAGTTCATAGGAAAAAAAATTAGATGTGATACTAATGAATTGATTCTTCTCATTATTTTTTAGGTTTACAGGTAAATATACAAAAATAAGAAAAGCAAATTAAACAAACATAGGATGTCATTAAAAAGTGCACCATATTAGTTAGCCTATTTTCAACCCCTTAAAAATGTGGCAATTATCTCTTTCATATTTGCACATTCATTAAATCTTCATCTACGTCATGATACTTATAACTGAGGTTGTCAAATATTAAGAAATTATTATTTATAAGCATAAGCATTTAAATGTTCTTCATTTTGTTTTGAGTATCTTATGCATATAAAGTTAATAATTTATTAGCGAATAAAGATTTGATTAACAAATCACGGATATCGTCGATATATTGATCTATGAGAAATATAATTTAGCCATTCTAGGTTATTAGAATTGTGAAGATAATTCATTATTATATACATCAATGTATGATTGAAAATATTTTCCAGAGCAAAAAAACCTAAAACAAAATCTATGACTGAAGAAGAAGGTAGATAGAGCTTGTGGGTAGAAAAGAAAGTACAAATGAGATATTCTCAAGAGGACCCCTGGAGTTATAGTGAAATGACACAATCTTCAGCAACTCACACAAGTTTGTAAGATTCTCCAAGGCCATTTTTTTTTAAAACCTATTAGAACAAACCAAAGTTGCCTTAAATGAAAACATTTTGCTAAATTAGATGACATATACTTTTAGAAATAAATCAAAATTCGAACTCAATATTTTTCATTGATTTTTTTGGATGAGATTTTATCAATGATGTTTTGATAGTATATTAAGTTACATAAGTCAATCATCTATCCCAAATGCTTAAATTAGGAAGATTCATATTTACATTTGTAATTTTAACACTTGGAGATACTATATGTATAATTAACCATTTTTCTTCATATGGTCATTTTTTTATAAGTAGACTTTGAATAACATTTACATGACATGTTAAATCTTAAATGTCAAGTCTTTTTAATTTTAAAAAGTAAGCAACAAAAATCATCAATGAAGTGCAAGATCAACTCCATGGCAGAATGTTTCTTGACCTAAGATTATAAATCTTTTAATATAAAAAATGCTAAATAAATTTTGAAAACTTTTTAATATAAAAAGTAGCATGTCATATTTGGTTAATATGTCACTTTGCTATTATAAATGTATAATTGTAAAAGAATGTATGTTCCTTTTTAACATCAATCTTCGTCACAATACAATATCAAATTTCATGTGTTGAATTTGTATATTAAAAACCTTTTATGTAGTCAATTGAAGGAAACATTTTTGGAGGTTCATATGATTTATGAGAATGAAGAACTTGCTCAAAGTCTCTAATATCATTTGATGTAACTGAGATATAAAAGTACAAGTGAGAGTATCAAAATGTTAATGGTGCTTACCAAAAAAAGATGATATGATTTACATTTTAGAGTCATCCAACGTATATGTTATATATTGAAGTTCACAGAAAAAAAAATATATGTGATACTAATGAATTGATTCTTCTCATTATTTCTTAGGTTTACAAATAAATATAAAAAAATAAGAAAAGCAAATTAAACAAACATAGGATGTCACTAAAAAGTGCACCATATTAGTTAGCATATTTTAAACCCCTTAAAAATGTGGTAATTAACTCTTTCATATTTTCACATTCATTAAATCTTCATCCACATCATGATACTTATAACTGAGATAGTCAAATATTAAGAAATTATGATTTACAAACAAAAGCACTTAACTGTTCTCAATCTTGTTTTGAGTATCTTATGCATATAAAGTTAATAATTTATTAGAGAATAAAAATTTGACTAACAAATCACGGATATCATCGATATATTGATCTATGAGAAATATGATTTATCCATTCTATGTTATTAGAATTGTGAGGATAATTCATTATTATACACATAAATGTATGATCAAAAATATTTTCCATAGCAAAAAAACATAAAACAAAACCTATGGTCAAAAAAGAAGGTAGATAGAGCTTGTGGGTAGAAAAGAAAGTACAAATGAGGTATTCTCAAGAGGACCCCAGAGTTATAGTGAAATGACACAATCTTCAACAGCACGACACAAGTTTGAAAGATTCTCGTTGGCGGTTTTTTCCAAATTCGTGGAGATATGGTACATTTCAAAAAATCATATAAGTAGTAATCAACATCATTGAGTGAGTAACCAAATTTGGTTGGCACACTTGGGTAGCAAGAGTGTGTCCCGGATTTAGAGATCGGGAGCTACTAGCCCCGAATTCGAGCTCCGTAGTCGTCAATTTGGCCAGAGAGATATTATTTCTACTCTTTACATCGCTTCGAATTAGTCAGGTGCTAATAGCCCTGAATATCGGAGGCCCCGCGGGGGCACCGAAAAAAAATATCATTGAGTGAGTTGTGGATGTGATCATCTTGTGTAACAACAAATGATATGATATGGAGTTGGAGATTTAATAAGTGTGTTACAATAAGCCGAGTTATTTTAAACAAATCAGCAATGGCTTAAACACAAGCATATTAAATTATCCGTAGATATTTAACATTTCGCTAGTTTATAAATCAACATATCTCAATGTCAATGCTAATTTACATGATCTATAGGTCTTGCATCTCATTTTAGTGTTGTGCTGACTTGCAGACTCCATCCCTCTCATATCTCTCACTTGTCTTTAGTGAAGATAAATGAATATGGTTACATAATAACTTTGGCCAAAAATCTTGTACTGTTGTATACAAGTTTCTAAGCACTAAATTCTCTTCTTCTATTTATCCTGGTCGAAAACAATTTTGGCTCATATTCTTTTCCCACAATATCAAACTTTTTTTGGAAACTTTTTTTTATTGTCACCATAATATCTTAGAGGCTACTAGTTTTGATTAATTTATATCATATCGGATCGGAGATCTGATTATGATAAATATAATTCTCAATAAAAGTTTTTGATATTTAAAGAACTCAAAATCTTGACATCCTTAAATAAGAAAAATCTTCTTACCACATTGAAAACTTTCACACAACCTATTACCCAAGTTCGACGGAATTATAACTTTCAACCTCTTCACTAATTCTCTTTGTTGAGATTGTTGTCTAACCCTCCAAATATCTTGTCCACATCATATATGAATGCCCTCTAGCAACAAAAAATGGGGAGTTCTTTTAGTCGGACATACACATTTATACACTTTCAGAATCGGTGCTTGAATCCAAAAGGGAGAGAACCTCACTAGTATATCATAGAACCTTATCCTTGCCCTTGTAGCATCTACTTATGGGGCCTTTGGAAGAATCCAAATGTCCTACACTTCAAACACTCATATTCATCTCCCAACTTAAAAAATAAGAGAGAGAGCAAGAAGTGGTTACAGTGATTACAATAAACAATTTCTATATGTGGGGACAAAGAGAGTAGACTTTTATTCTCCAAAGATTGTTTTTATTTGTGAAGTCAAAAAGCTCGAGATGTATGCTTAAATCTTAATATTTGAATAATAATTAAGTATTAAACATTAAAAAAGTATTTAACATATTTTTAAAATAAATAGTTTAACATTTACAAAATTTTAATATGGTTAAAAAAGTTAAAATACAATATACTAAAATTATTTATTAAAAGAAATATGATTTACAATGAAAAAAAATCACTCTCTTACCACATCATTTCAACTATAGTTAAAGATAAAATATTAAAAAAGTATTGGAATAATAACTGAAAAAAATAAATATTTATTTATATTATTAAAAGATAGATCATTTGAGAACAAAATTATGCGTCAGTTTTGTGCTCAAATATAAATATTTTTACTAGCAAGATACATAAAAAAGTATAATATATTTTATGCTGGGCATACGACTTTTTGATGTCAATGAAAAAAAAAACTAAAAGGCGGCGTTTGGTTCTCGATATCCATGGAAACACAAATTAAAAAAATAATAATTCTCTAACTACGAAAAAAAATATACGAACAAAAAAAAACATAATAATAATAATAATAATAATAATAATAATAATAATAATAATAATAATAATAATAATAATAATAATAATCCACATTGAACCGGGTCCGAATTGAGATGAAATTATTATCCAATTCCCATGAACACTTGTTCTGAACCGCTCCGGTTCGAAGGGGCAAACTCCTCTTATGCAACAAACAAAGCCCTAAAATATCTTCCCACGGCACCTCCCTATAAAAAGGTTTCGACTCCTCTCTCTTCCAAACCCTCGCCTAAACCCTAACCCTGCTCTGTTTACGGCTCCTTCCGCCCGTCCCCGTTCTGTTCCCAATCCTTGGATCTTCGGTTGGATCCCGAGGTATGCCGCTGAAATTTCACCTTTTGATTCCCTAATCAGCTTTTTCGTGGATCGGTAGTTGTTCTTTGTCATCGTCGTTCGCTCTGTTTTCGCTCGAGTTTCTCCAGTTCGATGAATTTTGTGTGTTCTTCGTGTGTCGCGCTTGTTGATTTGTGGCAGTGTTTCAATCGTTTTGGTTTTGTTTCTGTGTCTTTTCTATTAATTCATCTTAAATCAGGTGATGCTTCATCTTAAGTTTGTCTTTTCTATGAATTTTTGTTTTTTTTTCATGCTTAGGTTATCTAAGCGGCAAATTTTTAAGAACTGCTTTTACATGAATTTTCACCTTTCTTGCCTGAGAGGAAATCTTATTAAATAGTGTAATTGAAGTATTTTGTTGTGTCTTCAATTCTCAGCAAGTTTAAAGTGATTATTTATCAACAGTAAGATGGGCAAGTCAAGCAAGAAGGCTGGTGTGGAGGTAATCTGTCTGATAAATTTCTCGAGTCTTTTGCTTCATCGTGTTAGAAATTTTAATCATGTGTTTCCATCACACAGGTTGCTGTTGCTCCAGCTTCAGCTCCATCTGTGAAATCTGGTAAAAAAGGTGTGTTAATTGTGATGAGTAATTGATCAAATGATGTAAAACTTGTTTTTATTTGCTTTAATTCAACCAGTACACACTTTTTATTATCATTTATCAGGCAAGAGGGGTGCTGAGGAAGCATTAGAGAAAGCTGTGAGTGCTAAGAAGCAGAAGAAAGAACAGGAAATAGCTCTCCCCAAAAAAATTGAGAAGGATGATAAGAAATCCAAGAAGGCTCCTCCACCGAAGAAGAAGGCTGAGAGTAGTTCAGAGGACACATCTTCATCCGATGAATCAGATGAGGAGGTAATGTAGACAAATTGTTAGCATTCATGTCGTTTCTTGTTAAATAATCCTTTTTTTTGTTGTATTTAATATTGAGATTTTATTTCCCACACTATATTAATTAAGCTTAACTCTTTTATTTTGACTTGTTGGATATCTCAAAATTTAATGCAGCTTTCTCATGACTTGCACTAGCTTGGTCTTTTTTCTCTTTATTAGTTGTATGTAGGCTTTCTCTAGTATTCTTTGGAAGTAGGAATGAACATACAAGACATCTGATCATTATAAACAGATTTAGGGATACAAGTAATTTGGGTAATTCATATATTACATGGTATTGGTACATGTTTATTAGGGTTCTTTGGTTTGGAATATAACTAGTTTTTTGGGATATGATTAACTTTCATTAGTAGGATGTTCACTTTCTTTTCCAATATGTCAATAGATTAAATTTTATGCTAGCATGCCGACAAAAGAGTTTTAGTTGGTTTCTTTGGAGGTTGTTTATTGGAACGGGAATTTAATGCATACATATCTGATACGGGATATTATTTTTCAGGTTAAAGTTATGCCAAAAAAGACAACCATAGCATCAAAGGTTCCCCCTAAGAAGCCTACCAACAGCAGTAGCAGCAGCAGCAGCAGTAGTGAGGAGTCATCTTCTGATGAAGTAAGTGAAATTGTCATCCTGTCTGTTACTTTGATTTATCATAAAGCTCATTGTATTCTTTATATGAAATCACTCATCACTGTACATTGTCTCAGATTTTATAACTGTTTAAATAATTTATGTATTTATAAGGCTGAACATCAAAGTTGCAAACTTATTCTAATATGAAAATTATTTACAAATGCCATATAAACCACAGGAACCTGCAAAAACTGCAGCCCAGTCAAAGAATTTGCCAGTAGCTGCGGTAAAGAATGGTACTCTAGCAGCAACCAAGAAGAATGCAGCAAATGATAGTTCAGACTCTGATAGTGATTCTGATGAATCCGATGAAGTAAGTATTTTAGTACTTTGATTTTGCAAAAAAATTGTTAATGTCAAAATTAGTCATTCAATGTGGTAGAAACAAAGGAATCCACAAAACAATAGTCCATACAGAATTTACCAGAAGCTGCCGTGTAGAGTGGCACTTATGCAACAACCAAAATTGTAAACGTATTTCAGATTCAGATAACTATTCTAATGAATTTGATGAAGCAAGTACTTGATATTTGTAGTTAACAAAAAATAAATGACCTGACATTTGTCACTTGACTATATTCTCCAATCTTTTCTATGTTTTGTCAGGATGTGAAACCTAAAACAGCTTTGATTGGGAATGGCAAGTCTGGTGTTTCAAAGACAAAAGAATCTTCCAGCGATTCATCTGAAAGTGATTCTGAGGATGAGGTGATGTGCTTTGTTATATGGATCTGTTTTGTGCATCCCTGAAAGATATGTTTGTGCTTGTGTGTGTGTATATCTATATAAACATTAAAATGTTAACATAATATCATATAATTTTGTGTTAGTTAACATAATATCATATAATTTTGTGTTAGTAATGCTCAATAAGGAGTCATATGCGCTCGCTGTGCACATTTTTAATTTTCTTATTAGAAGATCTCTTGCTGCCATATGCACTCTACGAATACCTTTTTTTAAATGTTCCTCAAGTTTCTGATGGTACAACTACAGGTTGTCAAGAAAGCACCATCTAAAGCTGCTGCTGCCCCAGTGTCTTTAAAGAAAAAGCAAGATTCTAGTTCAAGTTCTGAGAGTGATTCGGAAGATGAGGTTGGTCTATTCTCCTTGTTTAATAGTTGGTGAATTAAATAGAAAAAGGATTTGCTTGGAACATTTTTGTGACTTTTTTAGCCATTAAATTTTGAACTGTTTAAAAACTGTAGGATGATAAGAAACCATCGTCACAGGCTGCAGCTGCATCAGCTTCAAAGAAAAAACAAGAATCCAGCGAAAGCTCAGAAAGTGATTCAGATGATGAGGTTAGAATTTTCCTCAATAGCAATACCAGATGTTTGTTGTTTATACATACCAGATGTTTGTTGTTTATAAAATTGTAATATCATAATTCTAGAAAAATGGAGTCCCATATCTTTCTATTGTTTTTTTAAGATTGCACCGGCTTCCAAGAAGCCAGCTGTTCAAGTCACTAAAAAGAAGGAAGAATCAAGTGACAGCTCTGAAAGTGAGTCTGACTCTGACCAGGACAAGGTAAAATAGACACCTTTAAGTGTATACATTAAAATGTTTCCTTTGTAATCCAGATAAAAATTTAGTATAAATAGAGTATGTTGGTAGCATCCTAGTTGAAGTGATGAGTGTCAATATTTTTGCTTTCTTCAGCTGTCTTTCATAATTCCTCTGCTGCATGAATTTGTAACACATTCTGGTTCTAGAAAAATAGCTCTTTTGACTGTAATGACATGATTTTGTCTAGCTGGTTTATGATATACTGGATATTTACTGGTTTTACTTGCCATTTTGATTGTCCACCTTATTTAATTTTTTTGTACCTTTTAGCTGATCCTTCATGCTTCTAAGGGGTATTTAATTTGTAACACATTCTGGTTCTAGAAAAATAGCATCTTTTGACTGTAATGACATGATTTTGTCTAGCTGGTTTATTGTATACTGGATATTACTGGTCTTACTTGCCATTTTGATTGTCCACCTTATTTAATTTTTTTGTACCTTTTAGCTGATTCTTCATGCTTCTAAGGGGTATAGCTCAAATATTTATTATGAAATCCAACTTGTTTCTTTATTTGAATTGCAGAAGCCTGCGTTAAAGGCTAACCTTCCAGCAAAGAGTACTGTACAACAGGTAGTCTATCTTGTCTTCCTTCAGCATTAATTGATTATTGGCTGGAATTCATTATCTTAATTTTTTTCTCTTGTCTTAAATTTTACTTGTTGTTTGATGGTTTACTTGGGTTATGTTCCATTTTTCCAATATTCTATTAATCTTTCCAGGATCACATTTGTATTTATTGCCTTAGTCATGCTGTTGACTAAATCAAGTTTGATGGATAATATATTATTATATGTACTTCATTTCTTTTTATTTAACTTTCTAATATTTGTAAATGATTGCCTGTTTGAATTGCTTGTTTCCTCTGATATTTTCTAGTTTCAGAGTCAGTATTGACTCCTTTTAAATGTTTGTTTCAGAATTCACAGAGCAAGGCCAAAGTAGATGAAAGTTCAGATGAGAGTTCTGATGAGAGTGATGATGAGCCAGAACCTAAGAAAGCAATGGTTCAGGTAGGATACAAGTTCTGTTGACATTGGCTTTGACGGATAATTTTTTTTATTAAATGTGCTTCATTCTTTATCTAACTTCCAAATGTTTGTAAGTGACCGCCTGTTTGAATTGTTTGTTCTATCTGATACTTTTAAATTTCAGAATTCACAGAACAAGGCCAAAGTAGATGAGAGTTCTGATGAGAGTTCAGATGAGAGTGATGAAGAGCCAGAACCGAAGAAAGCAAAGGTTCAGGTATGATATAAGTTCTTTCTGGCATTGACTTTTATATAATGATTTTGGGATATATTTATTAATATATAGATGAATTGCAAATATAGGGGTCAGAAACTAATGGGAAAGCTGTGAACAAGGAAAGCAGCAGTGATGAAGAGGATGAGAGCTCTGAAGAAAGTTCCGAGGATGAAGCTCCCAAAGGCCAAGTTGCTAAGGTGCCTTTTATTTTCACCCATAAGTTATCATTGTGTGTGTACTCAGAACACCTAGTTGGCAACTTCCTCTACATCCATCCAATTGGTGTATTTTATTCAGTTTCATTTTCCTGGAGTGTTTCTTTAGTATCTGATTATTGTCTGTTCTAGCCAACAAAGCCAGCAGCTGACAGTAGTTCTGAGGAATCTTCAGAAGACGAGTCTTCCGAGGAGGAAAGTGAAGATGAAAAACCAATGAAGACGCCTAAGAAGGTAGTTCTTAAAACTGTGAACTTCAAAATGATTACAAAAACATACATTTCAGGCATGATCGGAAATTGAGTGATGCTTTCAGTCGCGTCTTTTGTGTTTGATAATCTTCATTCTACTGCTTCCTTTACAGTGCTATAAATTATCGATGTTCAACTGTTTGTCATGGATTTATTTTACGATTTCATTTATAATTTAGGTTAATCCTGTAAAGCTGAAGGTAGATTTAATCAACTTGTGGTGTTCATAAAGGTGTCAATTAGCATCTTTAATGTTTTGCTATAAATATTAATTTTCTGTAACCTTTCAACACAATATTGATTTTTAGAAGTTGCATGTATTTGATTTTAGTTAAGAGCTTGTTGATTGTTTATTCCTCATTAAAAGTAGCAATTTCATTAGCTCTTGGCATATATATTCATATAAGTTACACCATTGTGGTTGGTACCTCCAATTGTGGTTGATACCTCCAATTGTGAGCCATGCTGTCAGGGATAATATAAATAAGACCTGAACCATGATGCCATCTCCTATATCTATATATTACAAATTGTAAATTAATGTTTTATAATGCTTAACCCTTTGTTATTACTTGATTTAACTAGTAAACAACAATTATAACAATTTTCATTTATTGGAGAATCTCCAGGATGGCGATGTCAAGATGAAAGATGCACCATCTGTAAATGAAACTGCGACAAAAACAAAGGAGGTACTGAATATCATGGTAGAAATCAACCATTATACTCATCCAATTATGTGATAAACTGATTTCAATTGTTTTATGCAGCCTAAGACTCCTGCCATGAACCAAAATCAGGCTTCTGGTTCTAAAACTTTGTTTGTTGGAAACCTGTCATATGATATTAGCCAAGATGATGTGTATGTCCACTTTTGTTACTTATAATTGTAAAATATCTGTAAGATGAAAATTCAACATGTTTATCACTTTCCTATATTGTTATTTCTTCCAGAGCGGAATTCTTTAAAGAGGCTGGGGAGGTTGTTGATGTTCGCTTGGCAACTGCTGGTGATGGTAGTTTTAAGGGTTTTGGCCATGTTGAATTTTCAACAAATGAAGCAGCTTTGAAGGTTGACAATGCTTTCTAGGTTTCATTTAGGGTTTCTTGAATTTGATCCTTCTTTCAATCTAATGTATTGTTTGTTATAATTGGTTAAAGTATCTCTAGCTGTCCCAATTTCCCTTCACGACATCAATTAAAATTTATGGATATTTCTTATCATGTCGCCTAGTTGCCTTTGAACTTCTTTTTGGGTCAGTTATGATTTCTTTTCCGACTCCTTTATAGGCACTTAAAATGCATGGCCGAGAACTCCTTGGGCGTGCTGTTAGGCTTGATCTGGCACATGAAAGGGGTGCGTTCACACCTCAGAGCGGGTAAGGTTTTCTATCTCGCTTGTTTTACTGATCACCACCTTGAAGTATTTTTATTCTTATTTGCTTGTTGATGCATTTTTTAATTAAAAAATGCATCAAAAAAGTATTTTTCATTACTTGTAATTCCTGGTATGCATTTCCATTGTCAACTTAAATTTATAGTAACAAAGACACATAGCCTTTATAAACATACATCAAAGTCGAAAGATAAAAATAGATAATTATGGATCTTGAATGATAAACTCTCTAATACTAAGCTCTAAAAAAGGCGTAAGTATTGTCTTCTGAAGGCTGTGACTTTCTCTACTTATTGTCAGTCCTTGCTTTGTTATTCCTTATTGTGCAGTGTTAGCTAGCCAATGAATCCTGTACATGGACCACTGGAGTCTTTTATATGTTAATTGTGGTTGGGCACTTAGTTTATAGTAATGTTCTTATGAGATTGGTACTCGCAAATTTTGATGCTAAGCAAGTCTTCTGTATCGCCGATCACAACATAAGTAATTTCTCTCGTAATGCAGGAAGGAAAGTTTCCAGAGACCAAATAGAGATTCGAGCCAAACTGTTTTTGTCAAAGGTTTTGATAGGAATCAGGAAGAACATCAGGTATCAAGCTTGCCCTTCCATGATTTTCTTAACGAATCTTTCTATCCTGATTGCACCTCAATTTGTGGCCTTTCAGATTAGAAGCTCTCTCGAAGAATATTTTGGTTCTTGTGGAGACATTACTCGTATGTCAATCCCAAAGGATTATGAAACAGGGTGTTCCAAGGGGTAAGCCAGAGTTTCCTGCATGTCTTGTACCTGCTAACTCTTATTGAGTTATGGTTTTTTTCCCTCTGTTTTGTATAAGTCTAAATTCAGTAACCTGGTAAATAAGAAGTTCTTCAAGAAAAATTAGCATAACCATTGTTCTTTTCTTCAAGAAAAATTATCATTATTCATTATTGACGAACTTTTCTGATGAGTCTTCTCCATCATCTGAGGTGTATTTTTCTTCCAAGGAGTCTTAGTAGAAAACAAATAAAAGCGTAGTTTTGGAAAAACTACAATTTTATATTATACTTCTGTCTTTTATTGGTCTAGTTGCTCTCATTTCTGATTATAAATTATGGATCTGTGTAGGAATCAACAGGTAGCGTTCGTTTTGCTTTCTATCTTTGCTCCTGTGGTAGCACATTAGTTTCCTCGTTTAGCTTGGTGATCATGTAGTTGTTATGATACAATGCAATTTCACTTGCTGATTTTCTTGTCTGCTTTTTCCTTTGGGTAGATGTTCTCTGCCTTAATATTTTGGATTTGTTCCTAACTAGTGGAAATGATGCAAATGTCTGTTATCTGAAGTATTAATAATCCAATTAACTTGTGTTATATGCTAACAGGATTGCTTACTTGGATTTTGGGGACAAAGATGCCTTCAGGAAGGCCCTTAAGCTTAATGATACTGAGCTTGGGGGATATAGTTTGGTAGTGGAAGAAGCAAAGCCAAAGGTCGACTCCGGTGATGGCGGCTTTTCTAATAGCAGAGGTGGTAGGGATAGTGGTGGCAGAAGTGGCGGTAGGTTCGGAGGCCGCAGCGGTGGGCGTGGTAGAGGTGATGGTGGAAGAGGACGTGGTGGCGGTGGCAGAGGAGGGCGAGGAGGTACTCCATACAGGCAAAGCATGGGAACAGGCAGCACAGGTAAAAACATTTCTTTTTTTTTAATATTTAGCTTGCTATTCTCTTTTTCTTTTGTATGTCCAAGTATCATTAAACAGGCAGTCTTTTTTGGCTATACATATTAAATGGTCTGATCATTCAATTTATCCTGCAGGGAAGAAGACGACATTCGGTGATGATTAGTGTGGAAGGGAACAAGGCAATCAATTTATCTTTCTTTTGGAACATAAACCGTGATTTATTCTGAATTTTTTGAGAGATGGCTACTTATGTTTGCAATTTGTCAGTGGATTTCGTTAAACTTGTGTTGAAAATTTCTAAATTATGCTAATATCGCACTAGAAGTTGGTCTATAGAACTTATAGTTCTAAGCATATTAATTTGGACGATTTCTACAAATATTTCATCGTACGTTGAGGTTGCTCATCTTTACTAAAATAAAATAACAATATATGCCCATTCATGTACCAAAAAACAATAAAGTAGTCATGCCAAAATGCGGCTGTTCTCGCTGGTTGCGCCGTGGAGACTGGTAAAATTAAATTTATAAAATCGATTAGAACTGTATAAAAGGGAGTAAATATAATAGGAAAATATTATATTTTAAAATTAGAATAGAAGGAAATGGTCGAACAATAATTAGGGATAGATATATTTTTGTTACTAGTTTTTATTTTTATATGTAAAATCCTTATTGGCCAATAAAAAATATAAGAAAATCATTACCAATTAAAGTAGAGAAGAAAAGGATAGATAATTATTTTGATGAAGCATGAAACTTAGGCAACAAATTAATTAGAGCCCACATATTATTTAATTGCTATATAATTATGTAGACATGACTATATAATTGTCTATAAAATTAAATAATAATTATATTAGTTAGATTAAAGTTGATGTTAATTATGGGATATTTAATTTTAAATATAAAATGGATATAAGATGGTTACTCCAATTTATGCATAAAAAAATGATTATGCAACCACCCGACGCTCCACCTGACATCCCGCCCATCCCTCCTCCCTCTGAGCTATCTCATCTCTATCACTACCGTCATGAACGCTCACCCCTCTGTGGAGCGGGAGCCATAGAGATTTATACCAACCCAGGCGCGCAACGACATTCAAAGAAGGCACGAAGCGAGGAAATGATCAATCCTGAAGTTAAAGCGTCGGACAATGCTTGGTCTGATCATAGTGCCTTCTCTGAAGTTTAGCAATCCCACAACATCGTGGTGTGGGTGGGGATCGTAGTACCCGACAATGTATCAAGATCAATGTCATTGACGATGAGATCCACACCTTTTCCCAACCATGGAAGGAGGCCTTAATAGTCAAGCTGCTCGGGAGGTCAATAGGGGCGCCATACCTCCAGGAACGCCTAAAGAAGATGTGGGGATGAAATGGAATGATAATTGTAACGGACCTATCGAACGACTTCTATGTGGTTCGATTTGGTGAAACTGTGGACGCTCATGGGCCCTAACTGGTGGTCCCTGGGCAATCTTGGGGCATTTTTTGTCTGTCAAGGAATGGACACCTGAGTTCAGTCCGAGCGAGGCGAAGATAACAACATCGGCAGCTGGATTCGCATCAAAGACCTGCCCATGGAACTCCTGAATAGAACTGTCATTTGACATATAGGATATGGCATTGGAAAATTGTTGCGAATCGGCATATTCACCAAGGAGCATCTAAGGGGTCACTTTGCAAGGTTATGTGTTGAGATAGACTTAGAAGAACTAGTTGTTCCAACAGTTGAAATCCAAGGGAGGAAATTCAGAGTGGAGTACGAGGGCCTTGGAACTCTGTGTTTTAGCTGTGGTAAAGCGGGCCACACCAAGGAAAGATGTCTAGAACCAACTTGGATGGTGCAGGTGCCAAAAAACACCATTAACGACACCAGAGCCATGTCCGGCGAAGGTCCAAAGGAGAAGGAGCCAAGCAGCAACAAGTCCAATGAGACGGAGGCATAGAAACCAAAGGAGGTCAACGACGATGGTAGATATATCTTCGGCCCTTGGACACTAGTAAAACACAAAAAAAAAGTAAGCAACCATCGGTCCTTAAGAGATCAAAAGGCATATACTGAGAGTGCTTTAATCAGCCCCGAGACTGCTAAGCAAAAGGGAGTATGAATTAACATGGCTACAAAAGAGAAGGGCGTCACACCAGCCATGGAAGACCTCGAGACAACCACCTCGTACTAACACAAGAGCCAACAAGCTAGCGGACGACAGCTAGCCATAAATGCCAATGGGACAACTGACAAAAAGGATACAAAGGCTTCCACATCCAGACAGCCTGCCAGTGCCTCAACTCCCGTGCTGAATATTTTATCATCCAATGGGCAGGAGAGCATAGACGCCCTCGTTAAGTCACCAGAGGCCCACAGAATAACCGCCATACCTACCAAAAAAATCAACCACCAGTGGGGGGGATCAAGGGCACTCCTTCTGGAGGCACAGCATGTTGATGCAATGCAGGAGGAATCAACTTCTCATACCCAACACGATATGACAGAAGGAATGGCCGTGGATAGTGTTGATCTCATGCAGAGTCTCCCTGCTACACACATAGTGTGTGGGGCAAGCTCCTGGGATGACTAGGAAGGCAACATGAGATATTAAGCTCGTCATCTTCACAAATTGTTAACGCGAATAATAAGCTGGAACTGCCGGGGGACAGGACATCGAAGGTTCACAAGAACAATGAAGGAATACCTAAGGAAGGATCCAGTAGACATATGGATAATCTTAGAGCCGCGTATCAGTGGCCGCTCGGCAGATGGAGTTTGCCGGAGATTCAGAGATTTTGTTGTAGAAAGGATAGAGGCCACCTCAAATATTCAAAGATTCTCCGGAGGGATATGGATATTCTGGAGAAAAGAGAACACCTCAATTCAAATAATCGATCGACACACACAAGCCATGCATTGCGAAGTCAGTTATGGTACTCGAAAATGGGTTCTCATAGCCATATATGGGAGCCCACAACCAATAACCATACAAGAGCTGTGGGAACATCTATGCAACCTGTCTATCACTGTAGGAGACACTCTGTGGCTATTAATATGAGATTTTAATGAAGTCGCTGATGAAACAGAGGAAGTGGGGGTGCTCCAATCAACTACTCTGCAGTGGAAAGATTTACAAGCATGTTGGACTCATGCGGGTTGTCGACTTAGGAGCATCAGGCCCCGCGATACACCTGGATAGGTGGTACACACAATGGAGCACAACTGATGGAAAGGCTCGACCATGCACTATGCAATGCAAACTGGAGAACAACATTCCTAGAAGCGGTGACTACAGTCCTTCCAAAGGTTAAGTCAGACCATCATCCACTTCTAGTCGCCTATGAATCCACTGCTCAGATAGATAGAGGTAGGCCCTTTCAGTACTTGGCGGCATGGCACTCACATCTTGATTTCAAAATAGTGCTACAAAAATCATGGAGTGCACATGGGAACCTCACTACAAATATGCAAAAGTTCTAGAGGAATATTCAGGGTTGGAACAAGGAGACCTTCGGACACATCACTGCTAGATAGAATAAGTTGCTAGCTAGACTCACAGGAATTCAGAAGGCATTACAAGAGAGGAATAACCCATTCCTAATGCAGCTGCACCTCAAGCTGTCAAATGAGTTGGAGCAAACTTTGACACAAGAGGAAATGTTATGGTATCAAAAGTCAAAGTGTCAATGGTTAAAACACGGCGACCGAAACACAAAGTTTTTTCATACATCGGCGATCATCAAAAGGCGTAGGATCCACATCAAAATGCTCAAAGGGGAAGATGACTGGTGGATACATGATAATGGTCAACTCAAGGCACATGTGATGGAGTTCTTCAAGAGCCTGTTCATTGAGGAGAGTACTGAGGTCCAGCCGCTGCTGAACTACTTTCTCGGACTAAATCAAGGGGCGACAAAACAACTGGAAAGAGAAGTGTCAGCGGAGGATGTGATAACTCTAATTTAATTTCATAATAATTATCATTTTTAGTGGCATTATTATACTAGCAAATTTGTTACTATTTATTATTCTTACGACCAATCATATTTCGCCAAGTGGCACCTGTGAAAATGATAATACATAATTATAAATAAATCCTATAAATTATAATTATAGTAATATATGTCTAATTAGGAAATTTTTTTATTGAGAATAAACTAATCATATCAAAAGAAAATTTTAATTGGACCACCACTTTAACCAATCACCAAACAAGGTGCCATAAGCAAGTAGTTTGCCACCTCGTGCTTAGGCTATTTTTCTCAACCGCCTTAACTTGCTATAAAATCTTGTAAAAATTCGTGTGGCTGACTTATCCTCTTATATAAAGACACCAAAAATTTCATAAGCTAATATCATCTGTTGAGAAAAAGGAAAATTCCACAAGTGACCATCACTTCAGGTAAAATATTTTACCCTAGATTTATGTACTGATTCATGATATGATTTGCAAAATCATTTGGCCATAAAAAAATTATAAAATTTTACATATGAAATCCCCTCTAAGTCAGCTTTCCATAAACTCTAGAAACACTAAAAATTTTATGTTAGGAGTTATGATTCTATCTTTACATGCGACTCATGCTGTTCTGAGACAGCTACAAGATCAAATGCTAAATTATGAAATAAATTGTATAAGAGTAGAGATGGACATTCGTGCGTGCTCGTGCCAGTCAACTCGTGTTTGACCGTGCTCGTGCTCGTGCCGTGCCCGAAAAAATCGTGTCGTGTCGTGCCGTGCTAAATTTGGCATCCGAGCGGCCCGACCCGGCCCGCCCCAAATTCGTTCGTGCCGACCGTGCCGTGCCAAATCGGGCCGGACCGGATCACTATTATTTTATTTTTTTATAAATTTTAAATTATTTTTTTAAAAGAAGTTCTAATTTTATATATAACAAAATATAGGTAAATTAGTATATATTATGATTATGTCGAA